>JAHBMJ010001965.1:8261-24114 GCA_018398765.1 Chromera velia | reverse complement strand
AGAAGGACGAGCAAGGTCGCCAAAGAAAGAGGAAGACCCCCAGAGGTCTTCTCCATCATCGTCACGTGAAAGAACGCTTCGTGAGATGCAGACTGAGCTACTGGATCAGACTCTCATCAATAGATCTGCACCATGTGCACTGCACGGATCGAGACTTTACACATGAAGTGCAACGCGTTTTGGTCTGATCCTTGAGCTTGGAGTGACTGCCGACAATGAAGCCTTTCTACAAGGACGTCTCTGCTCTGACAGTTGATCTACAAGCAGAGTGTCAACACGCGTAACAGAGAGAAAGGAATGTTGCGCCCCGAAATCGATGCACTGCTCTTCAAAGATCCTTGTGACAGCTCTGACAGAGTGACAGGTCCGTCTACATATATATGCACGTTTGAAGTCCTGTGACAGCAGTGAGTATTTGGGGCCTCGTCGGATCGACATTCCACGAGAGTATAAAAAAGGTCAGACACTTCAGCGCTTACCTCGCGCGGGCGCGCGCGCGCGTACACAAAAGTGTTGAGGTAGTCGCACCTAATAGCCGTAGGAGACGCCGTGAGTTCGTCAATATCAATGTTAATATTTTCACTGTCCGAGTATCATGGTCTGACATTGGCTTTGGAGACTTTCCTTTCATGTCTCTTGGTTCGCCCAGCTTATGTCAACTGTCTCGCGCATCTCAGGTGTCACTTTGCTCGGAGGCTGCCACACCAGTTTAAGAGCTGGATCTGGAATTTCGCGTTTTCTCTTCCCCCGCAGGCCAAAAAAAATCTTCCAAGCCGTCTCGCGATGAAGGTTCTCTGTCTGTGCCCTCTGGTGGCTCTGGCGTGCTCCCTGCCTGTGTGGGGCCGTATTCCTGATAAGACAGTGGAAAGCCAAGTGCAGGGGGCAATGGTGGAAGGCGAGGCGGACACTGTTCTTTTCACTGCAAATAGAGTTCGTCTTTTCTTCTCTGTCTCCGTCTCCTTTCTGGGTCGCCTCCGGGCCATGCTGGTTTTGATGTCTTGCTCCCTTGCGACATTTGACACGAGGTCTCTGTATGCTTTTCTGCTCATCTCTCTCTCTCTCTCTCTCTCTCTCCCCCCCCCCCCCCCCCCCCCCCCCCCCCCTCCCCCTCTCTCTCCCCCTCCCTCCCTCCCTCCCTCCCTCTTGTTTCAAAATGTGTGTGTGCTTCTACGTTTCACTGTCCTTTCTACATCTCCTGTTTTTCGCAGGTTGATGAGGCTGGAGATATTTTCCTCGGAGAAAAGTTCTTCTCCGGGTTCCTCGACAGCAGGCAGAGAGGAAAGCTCTTCTACTGGTTCTTCCCCGCTCGCACAGACGCTGAGANTCGCACAGACGCTGAGAAGGTCCGTGGCGTTCGTTGGTTCTGTTGCTATTTCTCGGTGCGAGGCTCTTGCGTCATTTATTTCTCTTCCGGTCGCACCTGTAGGGTTGAGCTCTTCTAGCTGCCCCTCTGTCCTTCTTCATAAGGCCCTCGCTCCTTTCTTCCACTCTTCCAGCGCTGGTTTTGCCGAAGACATCCATCGACAAAAGTGAATTTCCACTCATGCCTTCATTTCTTCCCTCCCTCCCTCCCTCCCTCCATCTCCCTCTGTCTGACTGCCTTACTGACTGACTGAATGAATGAAAGAGCGCAGAAGCCCCTGGTTCTCTGGCTGACTGGAGGCCCCGGGTGCAGCTCTGAGGTCGCACTGCTGAGCGAGAACGGCCCCTTCTGGTCAGTCAGTCAGTCAGTCAGTGTGGGTGGGTGGGTGGGTGGGGGGTCGGTTTGTGAGCCTCTCTCAGAGCTGGCTCGCCTGGGTCTTCTGATTTTCTTGCGTCTCTTGGGAGTGATTCTCTTTCCTTCCTCCTCTACTTCTCTTTCTTGTTTCTTCTCGTCCTCTTTTTGACGCGTGTACCGTCAGCCTCGCAACAAAGAAGAAGGTGCGATGGCTCCGAATATCGTTATTTGAGTCTGCGCGTCCCGCTCTTCACCGCGCGCACGCACACAGACACACACACACACACACACACACACACACACACACACACACACGCACCGAAAAGAGAGAGATTCCTGTGCCCCCATCTTTTTCTGTAGATGCGAGCTTTGACTTCTGTTCGCTTCGTCCTTCCCTGATTTCACACTCTCTTCTGTTTCCCCGCTCTTCTATCTGCATCCAGGGTGAACAACGAAAACGCAACACTCCGTCTGAACGAGCACTCCTGGACCAACGATGCCAACATGCTGGTGAGCTGGTTTGGTTTGTCCGGCTGTCTAGCTTTATAGCTGGCTGACAATCGGTTTGTCTGTCTTTTTGTCTTGTCACTCCGAGAGCCGTCTGCCTGCCTTCCTGCCTGCCTGTGTCAGAAGAGCTGCTTGATCAGACTCTTCCGCCCCACCTCTGCCCTGTGCTTTGCTCTCTATGAATATGCATCAATGTGCACGTGCATGTACAAGCGTGCGTGTGCATATGAATGCATGCCTGTGTGTGCGTGTGCGTGCAGTATGTAGACCAGCCCCTTAACACGGGGTTCAGCCAGGCCGCCTTCCACATCGTGGTCACCGAGGAGGGGGTGGCAAAGGACATGCGAATGTTCCTCTCCAACTTCATCGAAAAGTTCCCCGAGTACAAGGGAAGACCTTTCTGGATGACGGGGGAGAGCTATGGAGGACACTACCTGCCTGCAATCGGTAAGTCCGTTGGGTTGCATGGCTGGGAATGAGTGATTTTTCGTTTTCTGTCTTGATGGAGAGGATAAGAAAAACGAGTGGATGCGTCTGTGCCGAAAAGGGGTCAAAGAAGCGTTCTAGAACACCAAGAGAGGTGCACTAAGTGTTCTTGTTCTGCTGCACATCTTCCTTCCTTGCATGTAGATCGTTTTTGCATGCATGCATGCATGTGCGTTCTCTTGCATCCCCGTATCTTTTCGTGGATTTTCGGTGCGCCTTCTTATGTTTGCCGACAATCGACACTTCTGTTATGAAACAGATTACGTCTGCTTTGAAGTCGTGTGTGTATGCCATCTCGTTGAGTTTCAAGAAATGTGTGGGTCACATACTTGTGATTTCACACACACATGGATGCGGTTGATTCTGTGAGAGAGATGGCATGCGTGCAGGCGCATTCCTTCTGAAGAACCCCGTCGAGAATCTGAACTTCCAGGGAGTCGCCATTGGAAACGGATGGGTGGATCCTGCAATCGTTCGTTCGTTTGTTCGTTTTTCGTTTGTGTCTTCTTCTGCATCTGGATGTGTGTGGGGCTGGATGGGTGGGGGGAGGGGCGGTGGAGGAACGAAGGCAAGGGGGCGGGGTATATATGTCATGTTTTGCTATGTTGGGAGAAGTGAGAAGAAAGGAAGAGAAAAGAGGAAGGGGAGAAGGAGGACCCGCCCCCTGTAAATTTGCTGTTGCTGTTTTCCTGCTTGCCTCCATCCTTTCCTCGCCTGTACTGTGCCTGCTTTTGTGGGCACGCGCGAAAGTGTCCGCAGGGAGAGATTCCTCTCGGCCATGCGATCTGAACGCTTTCTTTCTGCACTCACGTGCTACTTCCGATCGACTCGCAGCGCCACAGAGAGAGAGTTAGGGAACGAAACGAATGTGCGGAGGGAGGGACCCTCCCAAAGGACTTTCATTCCCTGATGCTTCCTTCATGTGCATGCATGGTGTGACAGTAGTGATATGCAAAAGTGGTAAACTGTCTCTGCCCACAGCAATACAACAAGTATGCCGACTACGCCAAGTCTGTCGGCATCGTGAAGGGCGCAGGATACGCAGCGGTGAAGGCAGGCTTTGCGTCTTGCTCTCTCGCCATCCAGTCAGTCTTCTTGTTTGCATGTTCGTCTCTCCATCTGCCGGTCGACGTTCCGATACGTCCAACAGTCTGAAAAGGGAGAAGAAAATGGGAAAGACAGAAATATGTTGCTCTTCCTCCTTCCCCCCCTTCATTTATCGACGAAAAAGGAAAGGAATCAGTGGAACGATGCAAGAAGATGTCCCGGGGTGGGGAGTCGGGTCTCAGCGTCTCTCGACAGAAGTGAACGGTGCGTGTCTTCTTTTGTGCCACCCCCTTTCTGTGTTGCTTTGCAGGTCCCTCCTTTGGCCTCTGGCTATGTCCATGTGCAACATTCTGACTGAGGTCAGGGCCAATACGCAGAGGCAGACATTTCCTCTGTGGAGCGCCTTTTTGCTCTTTCGAGTTCTTTTTTGTATCGTTTCTTTTTGTCTGTCAGTCAGTCACCCTGTCTGAAGCTTTTGTCTTTGTTCTTTCTTTCCTTCATTTTTGTCAGCTGTGTACATGAAGAAAAGGAGGGGGAAGAAGAACACATAGTCTGTCTCAAGCTTTCTCGGCCCCCCTTTTGTTCTTTTGGTGCGGTCAAAAGGTGGAGTCGCATGCAGGTTTCGATCATGGCATTCAGTGCTTTCTCTTGAGCTGAATTCTTCTGCTCTCAAAAATACATCGAAACAAATTCGATTATTCTTGTCATGTTTCTCTTGCGTCTTTCCGGAATTCGACCAGCCAGGAATTCTCCTCTTCACTGTCCCTTTTTGTTCCTTCCAGCCTGGGCATGATCGAGGCGATTGACTGCCAGGGCGGAAGGAGCAGGGCCTCTAGTCTAGATGTGCAAATGTCTCTTTATTGTATCCTCTTCCGTTCTGCTATTGTGCAGGGAGTGATCGGTAGGCGAAACATCTATGACGTCCGCGAGAAGTGCGAGTACCCCCCTCTGTGCTACGACGAGAGCGGAATGATCGAATTCCTCAATAGGTCGGTAAGTCAGGTCTGCAGGTGGGAGGGAATGAATGGGCAGGCAGGCAGGAATGCGGGCGGGGTGGGTGAAGACTGAATGTGTGTGTGTAGGATGGACAGAGGTTGAGACTTTGTGTGTTTGGTGGGTGCAGATAGAGGGGAGAGTATGTGCGCGTGCATCCATGAAATTTCTCTTCATGATACTGAATGGGATATCGGTTGTCCATCTAGACGGTGGTGTGTCCTGAAAAAGTCAGAATCTCAGAAAGGTGGCTTATGGATAGAGAGAATGAAAAAACAGGAAAGACAGTTTCAAAAATGTTGTGTGTCAACCTATTTTTTCACTGAGGTTTTCTTGTCTTTCTTTTTTGTTCCAATTCTTTGCTTTGTTAATGTCTCTGCAGAAAGGACGTCCAAGATGCCCTCGGAGTCTCCAAGCCTTGGGAGCCTTGCAACTACGGTGGGTCTCTCCCTCCCTCTGTGGGTGGTTGCATGGGGGGTTGTGGTTTTGTTGTTTTGTTTTCTGCATGCTCAACTAACTCAGTGTGTTGTTTGTGCGAGTGAGTGAGTGAGTGTGCCTGCCGTTCGCTTGTTGTCGTGGAAGAGCGGCCCTGGCCCCTTCTCATCTACGCCTGTGTGTTCGAAAACTGTTCTTGGACTTCCTCCGTATCAGGGCCGCATCTGTTCTTCCTTCCGTCCCTCCTTCCTTCTTTCTGACCTGCTCCCTCTCTGTCTCTCCATTTCGAATCAATGCATTTCAGCAAGTGCTTGTCGCGTATACACTGCTGCCCGTCTCATTCTGTCTTTGTCTGTCGCCATGCAGGCGTCCACATGCTCCTTCTGGGCGACTACAAAACCTCCACCCTTCACTATGTCGAGGACATTCTGGCATCAGGTGGGCCCTCTCTTGAACATCTAAAGTGAAGAGCTAGTTCGCCTTTCCATCCATCCGTCCATCCATCCATCCATCCATCCATCCACCCGTCCGTCCATCCGTCCATTCATCTATCCATCCATTCATCCGTCCGTTCATCCATCCATCCGTCCATTCATCCATCCATTCATCCATCCATCCATCCATCCGTCCATTCATCCATCCATTCATCCATCCATCCATCCATCCATCCATCCATCCGTCCATTCATCCATCCATCCATCCGTCCATCCGTCCATCCATCCATCCGTCCGTCCGTCCGTCCGTCCGTCCATCCATCCATCCATCCATCCATGAATCCAGAGTTCCCCTACACGTCCACCCTGTACAGACAGACGTACCAGACTAGTGCGCAGACCCAGAAAGCGTCTGCACGATCGTTCCTGTCTGCAGAAAAAAGGTCTGCCCCCTCATACGAATCCGTTTGCAGAGACAAGACACGCAATCCCCCCCCCGCTGTCGGGCTTTCTCAAAACAATCAAAACACAAACGTCCACCCGGGACTGTTTGTACCAGAGACAGTGCAGCTGCATGTGAAGAGAACATTCCGAGATATCGAGAGAGTTTTGAATTCGGATCGTTATCCCTGCCTTTCTCGATCTGAGTGCGTGATCATTCAATTCAAATTCAGGCAAGTCCGTGCTGATCTACCACGGAGACCAGGACTTCATCTGCAACTGGATGGGCGGGAACGCGTGGGTAGAGGCGTTGAAGTGGGATCAGAGAGAGACCTACCTGGCAACAGAGGTACGTACGTCAGCAGGCAGGCATGATCGAAAGGGAGGGGGGGGGGCACAATGGTTGCGTAAGCCAACACGTTCCAAGTGATGTCTCCCTCCCCTTTTTGTCAGCCTTTGTTGAGTGGAAGAAAAACAGAGAAGAGAACGCACTCAGTTGATGCCTTTGTTGGTCTGTGTGTTGCCTGCCTGTCTGTCTGTCTGTCTGTCTGTCTGTACGGTGCTTTTTCATGTTTTACTGTTTGCCTGAAAGGAAAAACGAAAGAAGGAAGGAAGGAGGTAAGAAAGAAAGAACGAAAGAACGAAAGAAAGAAAGAAAGAAAGAAAGGAAGGAAGGAAGAAAGAAAGAAAGAAAGAAAGAAAGAAAGAAAGAAGTCGCATGGTCTGTTTGTTTACATGCAAATGCAGCCCTCGAAATGGCTTGTCGACGAGGAGGAGGCCGGAGAGATCCGCTCTGTCGGGAACTTGGCCTTCCTTCGGGTCTATGACGCTGGTCCGTCCTTTTTGTCTGTCTGTTTGTCTGGGGGTCGCTTCGTTCAGTTGAGAGGGGCGTTTTCGTCACATCTGCTTCTCGTTGTGGGCGACGAAAATATGATTTTTTTTACATTTTTTCTTTCCACTCGGTTGCCTCCCCTTCCTCTCCCGCCCCCTCATCCTCTCTCTCAGCCAGCCGGTCCACCTGAGACGCTCCACCCACCCCCCTGCCCACCCCCCAGTGCCGCTCTCTCTCTCTCTCTCTCTCTCTCTCTCTGCATTTGCACTCGGTGGTGAAGGACAGAAAGAAATTGAAAGCCGAGAATGGGAGGCAGGCAGGCAGGCAGTTTGCTGAGAGGGAAGGAAGACGGGAGCACATCTGGTCGTGTTCTCTTAAATTGAATTCCTGATTGTGTCCATCCATGCGCAGGACACATGGTGCCGATGAACCAGCCCCGACGAGGCAATGTGATGCTGCAGCAGTGGCTGGGTGGAGAGGTCCGTTTCTTCTTCTTCTGACATCATCCAGCATTGTCTTTTCTTCTCTGCATGTCGGTCTGTTTTTCTGCTGGATTGGATGGATAGGAGAGGGGGTAATTGAGTAATGTCGGTACAGGTCGACGCATGCTTTTTCCGTCTCTCAATTTTGCGTCCTTTTTTTAATTGATTGATTGTACCGTGCTACGAGCTGCGTATCTCCTCTCTATGTCTCTCCTATCAAACCTTGTCATTCATGCACAGAAGCAAAAAGTCAAACTGTCTGAACCCGGATCCGTTTTTGATTTTGGTCACATGCTTCCCCACTTTGCCAAACCTCTCGGCAAAATACGTTCCTGACGTTCCTCGAAGTGTTTTCAATTCTTTACGAGAACATACATGTGTGCAGATTGCGCCCTCCACGCTCGCTGAGAAGAGGGCACAAGAAGATGCAAAGGAGGCGGAGAACTTTTTCGAAGAGACAGTTGTGGAGCTGTGAGTGAGGAAGAACGTCAACGTTCCCTCCCTCCAGCACAGCACAGCAAAGTACAGCTCTGTCTGTGGGGACATTCGGTCCTTAGTTGTTTCTTGATTGGATGATTTCGATGAGCAAGAAGCCAAGAAGGGAAACAAACGAGTGACAGGCAGGATTTCTCAGAGAGAGAGACGGAGAAAGAGAGAGAAAGAGAAAGAGAAAGAGACAGCAGGCTGGAATGGACTCTCTGACAAACGAAAGGGAGGGAGACGCTCTCCATGAGTTTCTATGTTCCTTCCTGGGTTTTCTGTATGCCAACTGTTCTTTGTCTGTATTATGACTACGTTGCTCCCCTTCCCTAGTTCAGCGATGAAGGGAAAGGGCTTCCACTCCGCTTTGGTGCCCCGCGTCTTTTCCGGCCCCGCCTCTCTCTCTGTGTGTGTGTGTGTGTGTGTGTGTGTGTACACAAGCACCTCTTTTGTGGGGGTCGTTTCCATTCTTCCGTTCTTGTTTTTGTCAGTTTTTCTTTTACATTCGAAGGTTTCGCTACCCGTTTTCTGTCTACCCGGAGTCAACTAGCTCTCTTGAACAGGGAGTCAGCTGTCAGAAGGCCTTGCACAGTGACGCATCACTGGCAGTCCATCCACTGCTGTACGTCGGATTGATTACTAGTCTCTTTGGATGTGTGAGTGTGTTCATTGGGAGGTAACTTCGGATGTACGTAAAATGTTCTTCATCGCTTGTTTAAGTGAAGCTGAGGCCAAGACTGCGGCTTTCCTTCATCGAGTTATATTGAAGTTATGTATTTCTTCAACTGATGCCACATTGCATCATGGCGTTAAAAGCCATGAATCAAATTAAACATTGTTGTATGCCACAACTTGTGCACCCGCGGCCCCGCCCGCGCATGCACCACGCCGACGGCGCCCGACGCAAGCCCTGCCGCACCCTGCCGATCTGATCGAACACATTGGACTCAGAGATGCCCGAATAGAACAAATCAGTCTGAATTTGTCTGCTGATCGAGTGGAAAAGTCTATGAACAAACCTCTTGCATACTCCTATGAGTGAGTAGAACGGACCCGTGAATGCTGCTTCACTGTGTTCTATATCATGGTAGCAGATGTGGTTTGATCCGCTTCTTGCTGCGCAGTAGTAGAGGACTCTTCTTCATTTGATCGTGTGGTACACTCTCGGCATCTACGCAATGGAGTCGACGTCGTCCTCCCCTCGCTATGACCTCTCCTCACTGGTTAGCCAGCCAGTGTCTGTTGCCTCACTTAACAAAATTCTTGATGTTATGATTGCTCCAAGCAAAGTCTATCTAAAAATCTGCTCGCGCAATAGCACCGAAACCGTCGTCTCCGGTTGGTCTTCCTCATTTTCCTCGTTGCTTGTTTTGCAAAACCCTGAGGAGGTCACCCCGAATGCTTGCTCTAACCCCTCCAGCATCTCCACTGTCTTGGATGGTCTCTCTGCAGATGTCCGCGCAGCTGTGGAGAGTGCTTTGGCAGCTTTGCATGCCGCATAGAATTCCGCATTCCTCTCTTTTGTCTTCTATGGATTCTTTGCGATCCTGGACATTGGAGTTACCCACACCTGCTGTACTTGTGGGTGGCTGCGCAAGCAGAAGGAGTAGGATGGGCTCATATGGATCGAGCGCCGCTTGCCCCGGCCCTCCACCTTCTTAACTGCCAACGGTCAGGTGCCTGTAGAGCTAAAGGCCATTATCCCATGTCGAAGCCCCTCCAGTGATCTCTCTCTCGAGGCAGATATCCTAGAAACCAACGTGATCACTCCGGTCTTAATCGGAAATGCGGCATTGATTCCCCTTAAGGCGTTATTTGAGTATCCCACGGGCATGCATTCTTTCCTTTCCCCATCGCCCCTCTCTGCACTTCCAACGCTCCCCAAACAACTTGTTCTTCCTTGCGTTGTCTCAGCCCCCAGAGTTTCGCACGAATGACACCGTCTCCGCCTCTGAACCCACAGAGCCCCGTACCCTTACCCTGGCATCTTCACATTCAGCGCCAACTTCATCCTCTGTTGTGCCCTCAGAGGACAATAGACACTATACACCTGTTCCCTGCCCGTCCGAATCGAGTCATGCCGAACCGAATGTAGACCCGCCCCAGTCGCAGGCTGTCGGGCCCTCCCCGACTGCTCAGTCGGTCGTCTCCAGCCAACGACCCTTCATGATGGTCGTGAGCCCCCGTCTCCTTACCAGACCGGGTCAGCCGTACTCATGCTGCCACACAGCTCCTACGACTGATTCAAAAGCTGCAGCGTGCCCTGTGTTGCACATCAAGGATGTGCCTACTGAAAAGAAGGAGCGAAAGCGCCGTCTGCGCAAGCGCCGCCCCCGAAAGGGCAGCCGCTCCCCTCTAGCCTCCGAGTTGGAGGCCATCAGTTTTGAGATGGTCGATGAATTGATTCATGCCCATCACGTTGAGATTGGGCATGTAGGGGTCACAAAAACCTGGATTTCCCTCCGTTGGGCACTGAAAAGGCACCCCAAAGCCCCTTCTTACGGTTACCATATTTTGTGATGAGCTGTGTAGCGTGCCCTTTAGCCATACATCAAGGGGGAGACCTGTGCACACGTGAAACCTCGTAATGTTTCTGATGGTTGCATATCTCCCTTGAAGGTCACAGGTCTCAGACAGCGCCTGCAAGCTGACCTAGTATACGGAAAGGCTGACCGCCCTAACGCACACTATTACCTCACTCTGAAAGATGAGTGGGAAGACGACCTGCACTATATTGCTGTGCCAGACAGGTGTGCCGCTACCCTTCGTGAAACCTATAAGGGGTAGGCAGCGACCTTAGCAGGGTACCATCCCAATGAGGTCATCACGGATTTGGGAAAGGAATTTCAGGGGGACTGGGCAGACTTCTTGTCTCAAATGGAAGTTAGGCACACGTTTGCCCCTGTCGGTTGGCACCGGACCCTTGGGCGCCTCGAACACACCCACAGGGAGGTCAATATAATTCTGCGGGCGATTGTCCACGACAACGGACTGCCCGTTGAGTCATGGCCTGACGTGGTTCAACTGGCTGTTGAACGCTACAACCGCTGTCCGGGTCAAGAGGACATTTCTCCTGCGGAATGTCAACACGGTCAGCCCGGGGCCGTTGTTTTCCCAAGCATTCAGGCAATGCTTGACCTCTTTTCAGCAGAAGAGTTAAAGAATGACCCTTCTTTACACATTTTTTCTGCGGGGGATCGGGTGTTGTTCAATTATCCAGAAAAGTAGAAGGACAAGAGAGAGGATTTGTGGGAAGATGCAATCATTAAATAGAGATACGAGGGGTATGTATACACTATTCAGCTGTTTTGTACCCAGCGCTTCACGCTTACATACATTCGGTGTCTTCGTTCCTCCTCAAAAACCTCTCCTCCCGCCTCCCGTTCTTTCCTGCCGCACCCTTTGAATCCGCTGTATCCCCCCTCCAACTCTCCTTCAGATAGTCAGCCTTCCCCACCTTCACCACCCCATGCTTCATCCTCTATCCCTTCAGCACCGTCTGAGCCCACCCTCGGTGAGTTGCCTTCTTTTCACGATTTTCATCAGGGAGAGATGATCATCTGGGAGGTCCCCGAGATGCAGAAGGCTTAGTGCTTTTTAGGGAAGGTGGTTCGGATTGACGAGAAGACAGAACTCCTTGAAGTCCATGCATGGGGCTCTCTCAGGCACGGTGCCCTAAAGAAACGCACGTTTGCTCCTATGTAGCGCCATCCTACGGGGCACCGTGTCTGATACCAGCACCAGTAGCCCCCTTCCCACAACCCTGACATCTATATTATTGCCTTAGATAAGATTTGAGAGCGTCGCATCTCCCTTTCCCCTGAGGGCCGACTCCCCCATTCTACCGTCTCTACGCATGCCTCCACATTTTTTGTCGCCCGGACTCCTGCCCTCAACTCCCCTTAGAGCATCCCAATCCTTGCCAAGCTTGCTGCCCTCTCTATAATCACTGCTGAATCGGAGTACCGCCCCTCTCTTGACCCCTCCGTTTGCCCTGCTGCCTTTGCTGCCTCTGCAACTGCCTCCGAGCCCTGCAGCAACGCCACCACACACATCCTGGTCCGCGTTTGTGACTTGAAGGACCCTGAAGAACAGGCATAGCACCAAACGAAGAGGGAGAAGGAGTTAGGGAAGTTTGAGACTTATGGTATGAAGGAGAGCATTCCAATCGATGCAGTTCCTCCCTCAGCCCGTCGTACCGCCATCCCCTTGATCTGGAGGGACACATTGAAGCGCATGTCTGAACATGAGCGCATTTTCAAGTCCCGTCTCTGTGCTAACGGCTCCCCCCACTTCGACCGCCAGTCGGACATTCCCGTTTCTAACGTCACAGTAGCCCAATGGGGTCTCTGTATTACGCTGTGCATTGCTTTCACCTTTCTCGAATTCAACCCCCTCACTTCCTTCCTCCTTGCTGACATCGAAAATGCCTACCTCATAACCCCCCGCCCTGACTCCCCAAGCGGAGAGCCCACATATGTGCGGCCCCCTCCTGACCATCCCAAGTACCACACTCATATCTGGCTCCACTTGAAAGCCGTCTACGGCCTCAAGGACAGCGGCTTCATCTTTGACCGCCATAGAGACCGTGCGCTCCTTGAGGTACTAGGGTGGGTGAAGAGTAGGGTTCTGGGCTTGTGGTGGAAATGGTCTGGCCAGCCAGGAGCAGAGTCCTCTCGACTGCTTAGCCTGTGCGCAATTTTTGTCGACAACCTGGCCATGATTGGCATTGGGGCGTTTCCGTCTGACCTTGTCGACGAGATTGTATCCAAAGGCCTTTTCACCATTACTAAAGTGAAAACAGATACAAACGGCTGCGCTCGGTGGGCTGAGGTAGACATTGAACTCCGATAAGACGAGATCCGTTTGAGTCAGGCAGAGTATGTGCAGTCTCTCTTGCAGACCATCCCGTCCGGACCTATCCCAAACACTCCGCTTCCCGTCCAGACGACTCCCCCGCCTTGCCTCAGCTGCTTTCCAGGCCCACTCATTCCACTTTCTCCTGAGTAGCCGTGCTTGGGTCGCTCGAGACACCCGACCAAACCTTGCTGAGGCCTACAACGAACTCAGTCGCTCTGTTGCCTGTCTGACCGAGCACAGCCTCTTGTATCTCCACAGCGCTGTCCGCTATGCAGCCGCAACCAAACACCGCACTCTCGGCATTCGCAGAGGTAACAATGTCATCCCCAAGCGTTCCGAGCCGTTAGACGTGACTGGGTGGGGGGATGCTTCTTAACTGTGTAAAGGAGCGAGCAGAGATGAAGACTAGGATGAAGAACGATAAAGCCCTTGAAATGTCAAAAGGGTCATGTTTTGTTCACATGCAAGCAACTGGAGAGCTAGGTGATTAGAAGGAAAGAGGGAGCGCCAGTTCATAAGAAAAGCCGTCTAGAAAGCCGTAAAAAATAATTAATTCATCTAGTAGTAATTCATAGAAATTACTAATTCATAGTATACCTATAATATACTTATAATGAAATAGCTATAAAGCTAGTCATACCGTATTAAACTTATATAGCTAAAGCTCAAATCGTAGAGGAAAGATTGAATGCTAGGTAACTAGCTAGATAAAAGTTTATGTTGAGTCATTAAAAAAAAATCAAAAATTGAAAAGCCCCCCTTTTTTTTTTGAGTGCATGCCTTAGCCTTTTACTTGACACCAAAGCAAAGGCTTTGCACTTTTGATGTCATCACGTTGTACGACAGTAACGATATAAGAATATTAAGAAATGTGAAAAGAGAATCAAACTAGATGTTAAAAGAGTATAATAAAAGTTTGATTGATTGATTGATAAGTTCCGTTTTATAATTTACTTTCTAAATCTAGTTCTAAATGAAACAATAAATAAATCTAAATCATGTTAAAAATCTTTTCCATGTTTTTTTATTTTTAATTAATTATTGATTGAATCAGATTGATTGATTAGTTCCGTTCTTATCTGTACTATGTAATTAGATGCAGTTTCCCATTTAAAAGCGAAAAAAAAAAATTCTGTTTATGTTTGTTTGTGTTTCATTGTATATTGTGTTAGTTCTATTGTGTAGGTAGTATGTTTGTAGCTCGGTTTCTAGTTGTATCGTTTTTGGGCTTTGCTCCATCTACCATGCGTGTGTGAGAGTAAAACGAAGGGGCCGCCTAGTCTTGCAAGCCTTCAAATCTGCCATGCATGGGGCTTAAGTTGCATAGCATGTGCCCGGTGGCCAACTTGCATGGGCTTGGCTATGCAGAGCCCTAGTCACCGGCTGTAATATCATTGCTGACATGTAGATACCCCCCATCCTAAATAGGTCATGATGGTGGCGTGGTAGTGGTGAGCTTGACAATATGGCTCGCAAACGACTCATATTTTTACATAGGCCGTGGTGGTAGTGGAGGGCGTCCGGCCAGACGAGTCGTGACGTGTCCCCCCTCCCGACCATGTCAGGAGTGATGAAGGTCGGGGGCCGCGGGGCACGTGTACCGACCATGATGGTTCCAACGTATGGATTGATTGATGCATGTTGATGTTCATTTGTCTGTCTACAGGTCATAAGTTCCAAATGCAGAGAAAGACACCTGAATAACGGAGCCGGGACCTCAATGTAAGTGTGTAAAACTCAGAGTCTGTCTAGAACTCTGTTATATAATTGTTTTGTAAATGAGTAGGGCCATGTGGGTCTGTCGCCGCCGCCGCGAGCAACGCCGCCATCGGCCCATGCCGCCGCGCCGCCGTGCATACGTTTCTATGTATTTTATTTTTGTATACATTTTATTTCCGTTTCATCTTGGCGGTGATTGAGATCGATAAATCGATATCAGGAGGTTTCAGTTCAGACCTTTAGACTGACAGACTTTCTATACACGAGTATGTTGTCCAAGCTAAAGGGCTCTGTGATCCTAAGCTCGATAATGGCATAGCTAGTATACATCCGTATGACTACTTTGCTTATCTGCAGTTAACAGCCGCATTTGCTGTTTCGATCTGTTATCATGTCCAAAGAGAAAATTCAGTGGTTATCTGACTGTCCTCTGGCCTGTTTGGAATTCTCTACCCCTCAGAAATATGGAGAAGCTGTCTCCATCTGGGCGGGCAGTACTGCATCTATCAAAGGTCTCCAACTCCTCAGAGATTCTTTAATGATCATGTGCCTTGAATCTGACAAATCGATCCTTTCCCTGGTCCAATCGATTCAGAGTGAAAGCGGTTATGCTGTCCCCTAGAAAGAGGCTGACTCAGATGCCGAGTATGAGAAGAAGCTTCGAGATTGGGCGAAGACGACGTATGCAAAGCCGATCAAGAACCTTGATCTGCAGGTGAATAAAGACTCCATGATCCACCTTCTCTTTTGCTCCCTCTTCTTCATGTTTCGTTTCGTCTCTATCGCGTCTTTGTCTCTTCGAGAGTCATTAGAGTGTTTCTTGTTTGTGTACGCAGAGATGAAGAAACTTGGGATGGATATTGGAGATAGGTTGGCAGGGATTCTGTTTTGGCGTTGTGTCCCAGAAGAAGTGAAGAGAATCGCCCCTCTACGGGGCAACCAAGCAGTAGTAGAACAAGGTAACCGCTCAGCACCCATCAAAATTATCCTCACTCATCCGTCAGAAGTCCTTCTTTTCCGAGTTGTATTCTAGGACAGACATGGAGAGCCAAGGGCCCGGCCCAAGGTATCAATAGGAAGAAATGGGTTCCTTCCATCCTCCGAGGGGTCTTGAAGGTGTCAGATAGGAAGCAAAGCAAGGAATTCAAAGTTGAATTTATGATTTCACTTGCTGTCTCCAACTCAAGATTCAAAGAAAAGCGGGGGGGGGGAACACTTCTTCAAGATGCCCTCGCAGAGTCAGTGTGTGCCCTTGAATCCCTCGCAGAAGAACACTGTTTCCCTGATATTTCTGAAAAGACAGTGGCTCAACTGAGGGGAGTGATGGGGAAGTATGAGAGGTGGGTAAAGAAGAAAAGTGACAAGAAAGGAAAGGAAAATGGGCAGAGAGGGTAGGAAAGATTATCCTCCAGCAGTGGGG
>JAHBMJ010001964.1:95914-107168 GCA_018398765.1 Chromera velia | reverse complement strand
CCCCCCCCCCCTCTCTCTCTTTCTTTCTCTCTCTCTCTCTCTCTTTGTGTGTGTGTGTATGTGTGTGTGTGTGTGTGTGTGTGTGTGTTTAAGTGTCTGTCGGTTTTGTTTTCAATGCACTCTTGCCTCACTTCTTACCTCTCTCTCTCTCTGTGTGTGTGTGTGTGTGTGTGTGTGTGTGGGTGGGTGGGTGGGTGTGGATGTGATACTTTCTTCGTGTGTGTTGAAGTGTCTGTCGGCTTTGTTTTCGATGCACTCTTGCCTCACTTCTTACTTCCTCTCCTCCCTTTTTTTCCCGCCGCCGTTCTCCTTTCGCATCGCATCCCATCGTGAGTTCCCCTGATGAATGAATTAATTGCAGCAAGATCTACTGGCACACCACCGTCCATACGAGTAAAGAGAAGCTCCAGTCAGCCGGACGGTTGATCAAGGGGGCCAACTTCTCGAAGTCGTTCGTCAAGCTGCTCGACCCAGAGAAGGCACAGGACAGCCCGACGTTCGACGTGTGGCAGATCCGAAATACTATTCGAGGGTCGCAATTCACAATCTTTATAGGCGGTGAGTGATGTGTGATTGAGCATTCGAATCCGTGAATGCCCCATAATTCATTACGATAAGAGACCTTTCCCTAGACTTCTTGCCTTCTCTCGGTAGGAGGAAAAGCTTCAACGGCTTTGCTTGGTGTGCGCAATTCCCCGCTTTTTTCCACTCCCCTCTGTATGAGCGATATATCTTTCCATCAATCAGTCAGCTTGCGTAAAGAAAGGACATATCTGTTTTGGAGTTTCTGGCTGAGAGAGATCTTTTGGGGGATCTGCTTTCCTTGTCTTGTCTTCCTACCTGTGTCGTTAGTTGTGTTGCTTCTCCACTTTCTGCGGGTTTCTCGAGATGGATTCCAGAACCGATGTATGCACAAATGCGCACTCGATTGCAGAAGGAAAATTTCAAATCAAAAGATCAAGGGACGCCTTCGCTGCTGCACCCCATCTCTTCAACGCCCTCTTGGCCAACGAAGTCCAAAGACAAGCAGACATTCTACTTGAACAGGATGAAACAAAGAAACTGGACATGACGGGAAGGGGGACAGGTGAAGGCCCAACAAACCCGAAAGTGACACGAGACATTCATCCGTCTGCCTTTCCTGCTCCTGCTGGAGGTGTCGGTGGGACCGTTACCGCTGCTTCCTCCACGGCTGCTGCCCCCACCACCGTCATTCCAACTCTTATCGAAGTTCCCGCCCCCCCACTGGTTGTCGATCCAGACACTGACGTACTAGTTCTTCCCGCAGCCCCTGCTGCAGAACCTGAAATTGCTGTACCGCAGTCTTCCCCCGAAAATGCAGAGCAAACTCAAAAAGCAGCAACAGCACTGGCCAACCTCGCACACACAAAGCAGGCAGTTGCTCATTTTCCCGCCGAGATCACCAGCCCTGTTCAACCAGGTCTCTCACGGCCCGACGCCCCCGCTCCGCTGATCCTTCCCACTACAGCAATCAACGGTCAGCCCCTACCCCTTCCCCATGACTCCTCAGGGTCCCCAGCCGGCTCCCCCAGATATGACCTTCCCCTCCCTCCCATGGACCTCAGCCCCCTCTCCCACGCCGAAGCCACGAGCCTCGTACAGGACCACGCCCGTCCCATCGAACCGAGACCCTCAACAAGAGTACTGCCCAACATGCAGGAAGAACCCCAGCACAGTGCAGAGGGGGCTCTAGGCAGAGGAACCACCATGCAACTCGGCCGGAAACGCTCCGTTGACATGTCGACCCCGGCAGCTGCACGGCCCCGTCAGAGCATTTGGCCATTCAAAAATTCAAACAAAAATCGAAATTCAAAAGCACCCCCTCAAGGTCCAAATGCAGGTGCCGGATTACGACGTCAGTCTTCGCAACGAGGCATGACTCCACAGCAGCAGCAGCACAGAGGGCGAGCAGGAGGGTGGTCAGTTTTCAAACACAAAGGTCGAAGCTCGTCCGCCCCCGATGCCGCTGCCCCAGCCGCCTCCACTCACCAAGTAGCACTGCCAATTCCTGAGCACAGAGGCTCTTCTGTCCCCAATGGTCATTTGATGCAGCCCACAATCATCCAATTGCAGGATGTCTCCAGAAGAATGCTCCAGAAAGTGGGGATGGGCTTTGGGGGGGGAGGAAGGGGCTTGAAAGGGAGAGGAGACGGATCCCACGGAGGGTCGGACGGTAGTGTTGGTCAGAATTCCCAGAGGCAGAGACTTCAAGCGGCCATGTGCGGGCAGTACATCTGGCTGGCAACCTTCCAGATGTTCCTGCCGCCCTCGGAGGCGGAGGAGGTCATGGCTGCATTCGACTACACAGGTCCGTTTTTGATTGTTTTTCTTAGGTTGTCTTCTCCCTTTGGAATGTGTTTTTTTCTCTGTCCGTCTTGGAAAAGCAAAGGATTGTTGAAGCAGAGTCGGTCAGTGTGTGCGCATGCGTGTTTGTATAAGCGAGAGAGAAAAGGGAGAGACGAAAAAGTGGAAACATGTCCTCGCACTCCTTGTCAGTGCGGACAAGACACACGCGTACTTTCTTTCCAACCGACTTCGGACCGCGTGGGTCTCTCTAGTGAGGGGCTGACGCCTCTCTCTTCTCTCCGTTGCTTCGGAACTGAGCGAAAGCGAGTGGGTGTTCAATCTCGGAGTTGTTCAGTGCCTTGTTCTGTTTCCTTCCTTCTTATGTGGAGATGGTCACTCTCCAAATATGTGAAAAAATGCGTTCAGGTAGTGGTCGGGTCTCCTACGTCAAATTCGCACGGTCACTTCTTTTCCTTCACTTCGAACGGAACAACATCATCAAAAGCATTCTCGTCAGTTTGAGTTTTTTTTTTCTTTGCGGTTGAGGGGTAGTTAGAAGAGTGACAGCATTCTCTCTCGTTTGAGTGGCCTGTCTTTGAGGGCAGGGCAGGGTCTTCGGGGCACCGTGTCTCTCTCAATTCTTCGCTGTGCTCCGGTTCCCCCCCCATGGGGTTTTGCTCGCTAGGTTGCTCCTGGCATTTTTTGGCTTCTTCGTTGTCTTGTTGGGTTGTTTTTTCTTGAATTGACACCTTCAGTCCTTCCGCGTCTTCTCTTCCCCTTGAGACCGATGTGAGGATGAAGCAGAGAAAGAATAAGAGGTGGATGTCTAATCTTTCCACTTTACTCCCAAAGCACCAGCACACCCTCCTCGTTTTTGTACTTAACTGCGGTCCCTTCATTTTTGATTCCTCCCTGATTTTGCCTGCCTGCCTGCCTGCAGTCCCTCGACAGCATCACCAGTCTCGTGAGGCAAATGCTCGGGTGCAATTTGTGGGTGATCACAATCTTCATCGCACTCATCGTTTCCGGTGTCGACTTCTCTCAGGTTCTCGTGCCGATGCTGGCAGTTGTCGCTTCAATTTCGTTTGCTTTCGGTTCGTTTGGCCTCCCAACACGTCATGTTCGAGGCTGAATCTTCTCTTCTTTTCAACGCTTCCACTCTTGCTTGGTCGGCTGGTAAAGTGAATGACGTTGTGCAAGCATTCGACAAAACCCCGTGCGTGACGGGTTGCTTCCAAGACTTTCCTGCGTCGGTGAGCCTCCAGAAAGTCCTTGCGACTGCATGCTAAATCTTGCTTTACTCTTTTTTTTTATCCATCTATCTTTCTTTCTTCGTTGTTCCATCTTCCCTGTCTTTCTAAATTCGCTCCGTCGTTGTCCGTTCCATACCCCTTTTCTTTCTCGCTCTGCCCCGTGCCCATCCGGGCCGTTTTCCTCTTGTCTGTCAGCGATCGGCTTCACCTCACCAGGTTTGTCTCAATTGCTTTCCTTTCCCCTTCTTTGCGCAGGTAACAGCTGCCGGAATCTTTTTGATTCTATGGCTTTCCTCTTCTTCCAACATCCGTTCGACATCGGAGACAGGTCGGAAAAGAGGGAAGATCGACGGTCCCCGCTGGTGTTGCTTGAGTCTGTCTGTCTGTCTGTCTAAACGTCGCCGTGTGTCTGGATGGCTGTATGGTGGCTGGCTTATTTGCCCCTCATGATGACTTGAGGGAGTGGGTGGGAAAAGAACGAATTCCACTTCTGGCTTTCAGAATTGTTTGCTTCCATTTTTTTGAGTTATTCTCCTGTCTTTCTGCCCGTCTGTCTGTCAGTCAGCCAGTCGGTCTCCGTGCCCCTGTCTTATCTGTCTGTCGCTGCTGCTGGCGCTTTTGTCTACTCGTCTTGCTGAAGTGTTCCGACAAATTCTCTGAGGAGTCTGGTCAAAGTACTCCTGTGTTCTTAGTAGCCTTTTCTGAACTGCCTTCCACTTTTGCTGCATGCGTGATTGAACGCAGAGTCTCTGTGTTGGGCGGAAGCGTGGACTCCCTCCCTCTGATGATTGTGAAGGAAGTCCACGCAACGACCACACACTTCGTGACGATCTTCAATAAAAGGGTGGGTGGATGGGTGGGCATGAAAACTTGAAAAGAAACGCACGCGCTAGCCTTGGCACCACAAGGTTTCATTTATTTATTTTTGAGGACACGACAACAGATTTTTCCACTGGAATCACTATGGGCTTCTTCTCTTTTCATTCTGTTTCCTTTTGCTCCTCGCTCTCCCCTGCACAACCCTCATCATCCGCAGATGGTTCTACAACCAGAAACATCTCGGGTCTGCTCTCTTACCCCGACATGCATGGCCCTTTCTGACTCCCTTTCGGAGTTGACTCCCGTGTCTCTCCTGCAGTTGATATCTTTTACGTGGGTGATCCTGCCCTCCCTCCGAAGTCTGACGTGATTCCATGTGAAATACAGAAAAGCGGTGTTCTTGTGTGTGACCTTGATGGATGCATTCAATGCAGGTGATCATTCCGAACTTTGAGCTGGGCAGGATGACCGTAGTCAACGAGAGTCGCAGCCCTCAGGCGTGCTTTGCATTCGGTATAAGGGTCAAATTTGACACACCTCCAGAGAAGCTCAAGGTCGGGTTGATCAATCTGTCACTGTCTTTGTCTTCTTTCCTTCCTGGCTTTGTTGCTTGATTTCGATTCGTTGGAGTTTTGGCAAAGAGTTTTCTTTGGTTTGTGTCTTGCTTTTCTTTGAAGAGAAAAAAGCGAATGCATGAAAATTCCTTTCAGCTCAAGAAACATTCGGGCGAAGTTCTAAAGGTCCTGTGCAGTCTGGATGTATTGCACTGCGCTGACTCAGCTAACAGTGACTGCCTCCCCCCCCCAAAAAGAGTGAGAGAAGGGGATGAAGGATCACTTGAAATATTTCGGTCTCCCTGTCTAAAAATAGGCAGACAGAGACACGTCCATCCCCATCGACTTAAGTACTCATTCCTCATTGAGCAGGCGGGTTCATTCTTTAAGGAAGCAAGCTTCAGAGACTGAATGTTTTCTCGAGATAGTAAAGACTCTTTGTGGACGTTTGTTTCGGCCTTCATGAATGATTTCAGATGGTGAGGGACTTCGTCAGTATCTACCTTCGGAATCGGAGCAGCGAGTGGTTAGAGGAGCCCTGGTTCAACATCGGATCCTTCGCAGTTGGTCACTTCATCCACATGGACATCTGGGTGACCCACAGATTGGGATGGGACAGATGGAAGGAGATCTATGCCTCTCGTATGGCCCTCTGGGAGTAAGTCTATTGTTTTTGTTGTTCTTTCATCTAGGTGGTGTTCGGTGGAGGAGGGGAGTCAGACAAGAAAGGGAAGGGGGGAAACATTTGCCTAACTCTTCTGCATGCACGATCGATCATGCCCTTTTTCAGGTTGGGAGATAGAATGAAGCTGGTTAGGCAGGGTCTGAGAGTGTTTGGGTAGAATAGATCTGGGTTTGTATGCGATCGACCATTCAAAATTATCGGCTCTGCTTTGAGCGCTCTGCACACGGCCAGATCCAGACAAGAAAGAAGGAGTGAGCAAGAGAAGTAAGGCGTGGACAAAGAGAAAGGAGCTACCGATGATCGAGCGATTCACGCAGAAATAGACAGACAGACTGACGGACTATATTGTCTTTTCTTTCCTTTTTCTCTTCCCTTCTTTCAGACTGACAGACTGACAGAAAGACAGACAGACGGAATGGATAGGATGGGTCAGAAGAAGACTGAACAGGGAAAGACGAGGCTTATCGGAAAAGGATAAAGAAGTATTTGTCCTCCCTCAGCCGTAGAAGTCTTCTATGCAACTGTTCGTTCGCTTTCTGGAAATCATCCGCCTTCCTTTATCTGCAAGACGTTAGCAGAAGTTCCAATCTTTTCTCCTCCTTTTTCTCTATCTCTTGCAGTGCGCTGACATTGTTCATGAACAAGATCGGTGTCCAGTATGCAGAGCCGTCTCTGCCTGTCAGTCTGCCATGGGACTCGGGGGCTTCGCTTGAGGCCAGCAGGGCGGTTGCCGGGGACTTAGGTCTGCACGGGCCCACCGGAGTCATTTCCCCCAACTGGGCCGGGGCCCTTTCTTCGGTCCCCGGTCAGCAGCCTGAAGTCTGGGGTCCTGAGGGGCCCCCAGCAGCCAGACAGTCCGGCAGTCGCCGCACAACGGGGGGAAGAGGGGTGCCTCTACAGACTGCTGCTACCGCAGCCGGCGTGTTTGCTCGTGGGGGGCTCCGTGTCGACGCTGCACAGCCGACGTGGATGCAACCCATCATCCCGCATGGGGGGTCGAGGGGGGAGTTCTTAGGAGGGGTTGCTTCGAGCCCCGGTCTGTCTCTTGATGGCGATAGTGCGCCGTCAGGAGGGGAGCGTCAAGCGGTGAGTGAATTTGATGCAGTCCCGCGTCACTCCAAGCACAGACGGAATCTCTCTGCAGGAGCACGTCTTGCGCCAAGAAAAGAGAGAGACAGACCGAGGGATAGTGAATTGTTCCCTTCCCCATCTTCAGCACCTCATGAAACTCTGAGAGCCTCCAGCATGGACTCTCGTGAGATGCTCAACCGAGTTGCACCTTTTGCCATGCGCTCTCCCGCAAAACAGCCTCAGTCAGTCCGCACGTCCCTCCACCCCCCCCACGCACCGAATATCCCCGGGGGCGGTCAAAGGCACTTGATGCCTTCGGTAATACGCGATGAGGTCCAGGTGCCGCGTGCGGGGTCCGCAGGTGCACACTCTGAGTATGTTGCGCGGCTCCGAGAGCGTAACGATAGAAAAATGCGTGACCAGCAGATGGTGCGCTTGGAGAGGGAGAGGGATAGGGGGCCTATGCGAGGGACAGGCCGGTACCAAGGGAGTGATCCGTTGGGACCAATCTCAGTAGACGGTCGGAGGTCGGTACTCGATGCTTCCTACCCGAGTAGCGGTCACACGCAGTCCCACCTGCAAGACACCGGGGCATTGGATCGGGAGATGTTGTCGATCCAGTCGTCTCCTGGTATTCATACAGCACGACAGGATTTCCCTCAGCACAGAGGTACACGGATCGGGCTGGGGACGACGGTAGATCAGCTGGACGTGGTCACTCATCCGGGTGAAGGGTCGCCCCTCCGAGATTTCCGGGTAGACGCCCTCAGTGGGTGGGGACGAGGGGGGGATGGGGGGAATCGTCGGGTGTGGGGTGAGGGGACAGGGGGGGCGTATGTGCGTGTTCCCTCGGGGGACGAGGCCCCAGAAGACGAAGAAGATTTTGTTTGATCGATCACCTAGGTCATGCAGAGAGATGCGCATGCAGTCGTATCCTCAGGGAGGCAGGGAGGGAAGGAAGGGGGGTGTTTCAGTCTGGCTGGGTGTTTTCATAACCTCGGACTCGGGAAGAAGAGGGGTGTACGTGGGAGAGGGGAGGGGCGGAAGGCGAATAAGAGAATCCAGTCCTCTTAATGTACGCTTGAGAGACCTGCACTGTCATGTCGCGTTGGGGCTTGCAGGGTTAAATCCAGGAATTCAGGAAGGGAGTGCATGTCCCAGGGGGGCGGGTTGCGCCATCTTCTTGTTCAAGTGGGCGGGAGGGGGGGCAGAGGGAGCGGTGAGGGATTTGTTGTGTTGAGTGGAGGGGATCCTGTGATTCGATTCAATTGTTGACTCACTTCTCTGTGTGTCTGTTTTGTTGTCATTGGGTCTTTCTGTCTTCTTTTTTTGTCTTCTGTTGTGTAGATTAAGGGGCGGAGGGGGGAAAGGGGAGAACATATACTCAGTCAGCCTGTCTATCCGTCTGTCTGTTTGTAAAACAGAAAGAAACATACAGTCTGTCTGCGTCTCTATCTGTCTCTTCGTCTGTCCGTCCGTCCGTCCTCCGTCCGTCCGTCCCAGCATTCGATGGGAAGACCAAGTGGGGAAGCTGAACAGGTCAGAGAGATGTGCAAACGGAAACGCTCTCAAATAAATCGAACGGAAGTAAGCGAACGAGTTGTTTGGGGGGAAGAGGGAAACATGGTATGGCCGCGTCGTTGCGAGATCTTCCGAATAGGTCAAAGAAAGCCATCGATCGCAAAGACAGAAAGAAAGAAAGAAAGAAAGAAAAAGAAAAAAAGAAAGAAAGAAAGAAAGAAAGAATTCTGGAAATGTCGCATGCAAAAAAACGAAACGATTGCAAAGATGTCAGTCAGCCAGTTGATGGGTCAGGTCGGATGATTATTGTTTCCTCCGAGAAGCATGTGCACACGCAAAGCGATTGACGCACGGGGACGTGAACAGCCAATGGCGGCATCAGCCTTCTCTCTCCACGACTCAAGTGCTTTTTTGTTTGTCTGTTTGTCTCCTCAGGCATGTTGCCGTCTCGCTAAAGGACAGCGAGGGTTCTGTCTGCAAGTCGTCTTGTGGAATAGAAGGAGGCAATGATTGCTCCCTTTCAAACATTCGTTTGTTGAAGTTTTGTGAACAAAGCTGTCTGCCTGTCCCGTTGAGCCCCACTCCCCGTGCTTGGTGAGGCAATGAGGATGCTTCTATGTTGTCCGCACTGAAAAAGGAGAAGAAAACACTGTTCTGAATCAGTCACTTTCGACCTTGCTCCCTTCCCCTCCTCCTGTCTTCCCCCTCCTCCCTCCCTGCATCCTCGTGGGACGATTGCAGGAACGGACAGACAGACTAGGCCGGGAGGGAATGGACAGAAGCGAAAGGGGGATGCTAAAACTCTGTCCGCTCATTTGCCGTCTTCTGCTGACTGTCTTCAACAGAACATTCATCAAACGGATCGTCTTATTTGGCCGGTTTTTTCAAGAATATACGAAGCGTCCCTAATTGTAGTTCACATCAACGCTCGTTTCCTCAGAGCTTTTCACGTGAAAGTTTTCATCTGCCAGTTCGTCTCTCTTGATGCTTCAATAAATTCTGCAGTAGATTTTTGCAGCGTTCATACACAACAATGAAACTCAACGATCCGCACAGCGGGTAGTACAGCCTGAGACGCGTCCGGTCATTATTCAATGACTATGTACGCCCTCAGGATCTGTTTACTGAAACATTGTACACAGTCACAAGATTCAAATTCTAGTTCAAATTACAAAAAAAAATAAAAGAATGAATTAAAATTATTGAATTTAATTTATTCAAAGATTGGTTAGTGATAAGTAATAAGTGATTCATCAGTGCCCTAGCTTGAGCACTGTCGCCGTTTTGTCTTGTAGAGGTCGCCCGTTTGATTGATTCGTTGATTGATTGATTGATTGATTAACTGATTGATTGGTGGGTTCTTTTCTTTATTTAATGAATACCATAACTGTGGAGCTAACTTTGAAGATTTAATTAATACGTAACATTTAAATTCTCTAGAAAGAATTTAATGAAGTAATTTAGCACGTATGTAAACTTTGAAGGTTCTAGTAATGGTTTTCTGTAAAATTCCATTAAAATCCTTAAAATTCCAGTAAATTTCATGCTTTGATTCTGTTAAATTCTCCTAAATTCCTGTAAATTTATGAGGCAACTTTGTAGGATAGTAGACTAGATAGTAAAATAATATTCAAATAATGCAGTTCAAATGTTATATATTTTAGCAGAAAATATATGAAAGTTTAATTACCGCGAAAACTAGCGCAAAAACCGTTATTTTGCCGCATTTTAGGTCCCTGATGCTAGCCCAGAGGATCTAACGATCAATTTTTTTTAATGCGGTCTCCAAAGGCGGTAAGTTAAATTTACTACTAGATTCACTAACACGTAAATTTATGTAAATTCACTTATATTTATTTGTAGATTCACTCAGTTTTGTAGCCTGAGGGAACTAGTCAGGGAACAGCGAATCAAACTTAATTAAATCTCATAAAATTTAATAAAAACACCGGTCATGCAACAGACACTTGCCGCACTGGTCTAGCTAGGCACTGACATAAATTAATTGCCGAATAACCCGACTCACATTTAGTCTGAGTTTTGCATTGCCATCAGCTGATCTCGCAGCTCTTTTAGTGTGAGTGTTCTGATCGCATTGAAGGATGAGGGCAATCCTCCACGACTCCCATTAAACTGCCCTCTTCTGGAAAGACCTGACCGAATCCACATCTGGCGCCTGATTGCGGGAAGAATGGACGTCTCAGAGGGTCTCTTCAAGAGTCCAAATCGGGCATTCGGAGATTGAGACGACCTCCCTTGCTTGCGTCCCCGCGGACCTCCCGCAGCACCCCTCTCCCTCTTTTGAGGGGCCTCTTGGGTCTCTCCCTCTGCACCCCTCTGTCCTAGAGAATCTGCCTCTGAGAACCTTTGCGACTCACGGACGCACTCCATCTCAACGTCCCCGTCTCCTTCCACATCCGACATCACCACCAGGGCGTGCTCAGGAGCTGATGATCCCCCTCCACCGTTTTCCTCCATCTCTGCTCTGCCTCCCGACAGCATTCTCCCCTCTGGATGTATTTCGCCCCCCTGACTTCTCTTCCTTTTGCTTTGCAGATCATTCATTTCAACTTCAGTCCGCTCTCCTTTTCCCTCCTCTTCTTCCTGGTCTCTTTTTTTTTCTTCTGCTTCTGAATCCCGGTTCCCCGGCCTCTCTTCGATGTCGACTCCTCCCTCCTCTACAAACGAACCAAACTCAAAATCCGCCCCACCTTTTGAAATGCATGTCTCTCCAACTTCCGACGACATGCTGCCGGGTCCCCCTAACGCAGTCAACCCGAGCCGCGATCCATCGCTTGAGGAGATGCCCGCAGCAGAAGAGACAAACGGCCTCTCTGCAGGCAGACTCAGTGCCACACCCTCGTCGGTCTCTGCCACCATCTCAAGGGAGGAGACGGCGGCAGCAGCAGCAGCAGCAGAAGAAGAAGAAGAAAGAGGGGGTAGGGATGCAGGAGGGGCCTCGGGTTTTCTGCTTGAGGCTGCTGCTGCTGCTGCTGTTTCCGTGTCTGTGTCTGAGTTTCCCCGGGACTCTCCCCCCCCCCCCC
>JAHBMJ010001964.1:65044-95853 GCA_018398765.1 Chromera velia | reverse complement strand
CCCCCCTCAGGGCTGCGAGAAGAGCAGCCGTCTCAGCGTCTCCCACAGGTTCGCCCTCATCATCGGAGTCCCCTTCCGGCCTCTCCAGGGGCTCTGCCTTCGGATTGGCAATATGCGGCAGCACGGACTGCAATTGTGTGGGTAGTGTGCTTACGGGGTTTTGCATGTTTCTCTCTGGACTTCTCGTCTTCTTCGAAGCTTTTTGGGGCACTTCGGCAGTGTAGTTGATGGAACCTTGAGGATTCTCCGTATGCACTTCGTTTTTTTTTCGAAGAGCACAGAGCGCACGGAGACCCTTCTTTATTTGTTCGAGGACTTCGTGGAGACGGCTAAGGCAGGCGAAGACGCTCAAAGAGAAAGGGAGAAAAAAGTCATGTCTGATCAGATGTGAGAACAACGTTCCCGCGACCTTAATGCTCTTCGACATCTGGTCGAAACCTGCCAAGAGGTCTTTGGAAACGCGGATCAACCTGGGGGGCTCTCCAGAGGCAGCGGTAGAAAGGAGACTTTCGAGATAGAACACGAAGGCTGCGTGACGGTTCACATTTTTGAGTGCACAGAAATAGTCTCTTGTGCGATGCGGGTTCTTACTCTTGTACTCGATCCTTTGGAGCAGTTTACAATCCAAGATCAATTTCGAGAGCGAGGGGGTTATGCAGGAAGCAATGATGTCTCTTCCATTGCTTCCGGGTCCGGACATACTTTCAAATGCATGCAAGAGCTTAGATCGTGCACAAAACCTTCTTGGCTTCCTGGCGCTTCACAGACCATCTAAACACGACACGTCTGAACAGATAGACGGCACGAGTCTCGAGAAGACGGTCAGACAGACGAAAGCATGACGAAACCTGTATATATATGATGATGTATGTGTGTCTGATGCTTCGTACAAAGGCGCGCAGTACTAGGCGGGGCGGAGTCTAGGCGGCGGCGACATGCGCCTCAAACGCTCGGCCGCGCCCGCGCGCGCGCGCGGCGCGCGCCGCGCGGCTCATCCAATTAATTATAAGGCTTTGCATGCATGCATTGAAGCGCGCCGCCACGGCGCGGCCTTGAATCTGTGCATGCATCATTGGTTAATTGTCCGTCTGACCTTCATGCATATTTGTGCCTCATGCAGACGGACTCAGCGGAGACTCCTTCACGGTCATACAGCCAATTCCTGTTCCTACGTCCAATACACACTGCAGATGCATGCAGAAGGAGCCAGAAAAGAGAGCGGACTTACTCTGTGAAACAAACGGAAGGTGCATCTACATTTTTCCCGGCTGAGGCTCCTGGCAGCCTCACAGCAACCAGACGAAGCGCATCGACACATCCACAGCAGTAAATCTGACACAATAGGTGTCGAATTAGCCTCCTGAGTATCTTCGAGAGAGTCCCAGTGGCTCCACTCCTCCGCGCGCTCCGGCAGACTCCAGGCAGACAGCCGAACACGATCGTCTTAAGTTGAGAATGTCACAGGCTCTTCTCTTGGGCTCGGTGATCTTGTATGATCTCCTATTCACCTTCAATCTTTACGACTACCACGTCTTACACAACAAGGAAGAAGGCCATGAAGTCCTTTACCGCGCGGTCTACGGAATTGATTTTCGCGTTGTGTTGAATCCAGACTCTGTGAAATTATGGGCGCATATCTTCACTGCGTTCGTTCCTCTCTTCTTGTCAGTCCTTCAAGTTTCTCGAGACGTTCGCGGATACAGTCTCAAGTTTCACCGTTGGTCTGGACGACTCTGTTTGGTCATGGCACTGATCAGTTTCGTTCCTGCGATGCCTCTCTCCTTCGAGATCCATGACGTCAAGGGCCGTCCAGAGACATGGATTGTCTTTGCCTTGGCCGTTATTTGGGCCCTTTCGGCAGTGCTCACATGGTACTTTGCGTACGTAAAGGACATTCCAAACCACCGTGCGTGGGGTGTAAGATTCACCACATACACCCACGCAGTGCCTCTACTGGGTCGGCTGTTCGGGATTGCCTTGTACTTCAGAGAGGGTGCGCCGAAATGGGGTGTGGACCCTCCGCGCAGTTCCTGCCCAATTTTTGGCGAAATCATTTGGTACACCCTCTATGCCCTTATCCCGCTGACAGAGGCTTTGGTATGGTGGGAACGCAACACCGCAAAGCCGCCACGAAAGAAAGCGTAATTTTCCCTCGGCGCTTGGACAGCAAGAGGTAGGGGTGACACTATCCACCCGAAACAAAGGAAGACTTTCTGGTGAAGATCCACAGGGCGATGGACGTGTGGCACTTCAAGTTCGGCAGGGCTGCGGGTCAGAGAGCAGAATGAGCATGCAGTAGGGGACTGCAAGGAGGCTCCCTAGTTGACTTTCTGTCGCCCGCACCTTGTTTTGAAGGCAAGTTTCAAATAAAGCCGTCCAACATCAACGAGTGCTAGAACCAGCGCTAGTCAAGCCCCGTTGAAATGAACGTCTAAATCTTTTTTCAACGGTGACACCCCCGCCTCCAATATGAAGATTTCTATGTTTTTGCCAATAAAAACTTACAAACTTCCGCTTCGATCACATTTGGTGCGTTTTTGAATGAACTGTTGCAGCAGCCAAGAGCTTCAAGTTAGCTCCCATTGGCTTTAATTGACAATCATTAAAAAAGGGATATTAAAGAAATAGAGCTGACGCGTCAGTAACAATTAACAAACGTGATTTTTAATCATCTAAATAAAAAAAAATCTGAAATTAATTCAATCATGCATATGTGACATGATATGTTGAAGCTAGTATCAAAGCTGCAAGTGCATTTCACCATTTTTGAACAAAAAAAAATACAATGCATGCTCTTATATATTTATTTAATATCTAGATTTAATATAAAAATAATTCGTACTACTAGAATTTGAAGCATCTCAGGTATCTTCCAACTTTACTCATACAATGAATTTTTACCCTCAATTTTATATGAACTTCAAGCCTTTTATACATTTAATATTTTTTCATACAAAACGTCGACAACGTCGTTCAAAACGGTACACTGCTAGATGTACTGTTAATGGTATGCAGCTTTTTATCTAAAGAATCGTTACAAAGTTATATCAAATCATCTTTCAAAGAATGGTTGGTTTCTCAGATGATTTTTTCTACTGTGTGCGTGAGAATCCTTGCCAGTGGAGATCAAGTTGAGATGAAGTTCTTTTAATTCTTTATTGAATCTTTAACCACCCCTCTGCGGAAGGAATTCTTGGAGGGTCGAATCGAGCAAAGATGTCGTCCAGCGATGGATCAGACTGTACGATTCAGACATGATTTCTTCCCTGCTTCCATTTCTGACCCCTCCCCCCGTGCCTCTCCCTCACTGCAATCCGATTTCTGCTTTGACGCGTATTTGTATCAGGAAAAACCCTAGAGCTGCCCGGTTGGTACTGGACTGTATACAGAGTGGTGGGTTTGAAAGTGGGCGTGCTTGTTGCTATGTTCTCAGTGTGAGTATGAAGAGAAAAAGTTCGGTGCATGAAGCTCGACCCCATCAGCCTCGACGGGATGGGACCGCATTTCGCTTGAAATTCTTGTCCGCCTTGTCCGCCTTGTCTGCATCCGCCACCTTGGTCGGACTGCCTATCATCGATGCCTTGAAGGCTACAGGTTCTTGGATGGGCGTGAGGGGGTCTCCACTGAATTTTGCTTTCTCCTCGGCCGCCCTCATGGCATTGATTTCTGATTGGGTTCCTCCCCTTTCACCCCCCCCTTCCTGCTTAGATGATCTTTTCCCCTTCCCGCCACTCTTCTCCTTTCCCTTGTTGCCTCTACCGCCCTTTGCGTCCTTCTTACGGTTTCGGGCATTGCCCGGTTGGGCGTAGTCGTCAGAGCTGACCCTTCTATGTCCAGGCAGCAAATCCTCCTCAAACTGCATCCCCCCACCCCTGCCCGCCCTTCCCCTGTCGGAGGGGCCGCTGCCGCTGACGCGGGGGGACGCACGGTTACTCCCCCTTCCCCGCATATCCCCGATCGGAGGGGGTTCATACCGATCGCGTGCGTCAGCAGGGACCCCCTGTTCTGCTAATTCCGGGAGGTCAGCGTAGGACGTTGCGACTTTTGCATATCCTGTCAAAGGGGCGCCCAGACCGGTGCCATCGTCCTGCTCCTCATCCTCCCAAGGGACTGTGATGATGGCGTCCCTCCCACCCTCCACAAGGAGGGGGTTGCTGCGGGGGTCTAGGGGAATTAGGCCTTTCTGAGGAAGACCGTAGGGGGAGGCATTATCGTCTACCTTTCCTCCCCCCCCCTGTTTTCGTTTTCCTTTTTTTGAGACACCTCTGTCCTTGGCTCTGCTACTGCTGCTGATGGCGCGGCTTTCCTCCTCCTCCTCTGCCCTTTCTATCTCAACGTCTCGTTCGTACTCACTGTCTCCTTCGCCGTCGTCAAAGTATTTGTAGTTGAAACTCGCAGGAATGTCCCTGCCAGCACCTCTCTTGCGCATCAGGCGCGCCCACCGTTTCCGGCTTTCGGCCTCAAACGCGTACTGTCCGTCTAGCTCCCCAGGGTTCCCCTTCATCCATACAGAAAAGGCTGTGCCTGCAAGGAGGCCCAGAACCAGACCGACCAGAGCAGCTAGTACGGGTGTGGTACCATCAAGAAGGTGGGGGTCTCTGAGGTTTTGGGGGGAGGTGGGACTGATTGGATGGGGAGGGAGGCAGAAGGAGAGAATGACCCCCCCCACGATGAGGACGGAGCCGATGAGTGCGGACATGAGATTGAAGAAGATGATGTCATGGCACAGAGGCTGCTGCATCTCTTCCTGAAGGGCCCAGTACCTGCACAGAGAGAGAGAGAGAGAGAGAGAGAGACAGATACACAGACAGACAGATCAAGACGAAGATAGATCAATTCGCAGAAAAAGGGTCGTACTTTCGTCCAGGGGAAGAGAGAGAAATTGAAAAGCTCGGAGTGGTTTGGGGTCAGAATACAGACACTGAGGTGAGCATCTCTCGCTTGACTGAGAGATAATTTTGGTCTCACGCGCCTGCACTTTTCTGGAACGCTGATTAGGAAAAATTGTGCGCATCAGTTCTCAGTCGAAGGCTCCCACAAAGTCCTTCTGTCTTTCCTTCCCTCCCTCCCTCCCTCCCTCCCTTCCTTGCTTGAACTGACCTGTGAGGATCTGCTGGGTCTGTGATGACTTTTCCTGGTACTGTAAACTGCCAGATCTCTCTTCCTTTCCTCTTCTGTGACCTTGAGAGGTCCACCCTGTTTCTGATATTTTCGAATGCCTCCTCAGACACAGACTGGCAGACCATCTCAACGTCCAAATGCAGCTGTCCCTCCCCCCCTCCCTCCCCCTCTCCACTGACAGGAACACTGAAATGAACGTCCAGAGTGCACGGCTGGTGTTTCTGGAAGGCCCCGATGTCGAATCTCTCCTCTTCCTCATCGAGTCTCTCCGGTTCCCTCAAATTTGAAAGCACACAATCCACCACGACCCCCTTCGTTTTCAAACGCCTTCGCAAAAGAAACCGTCGAAGAACAGGAAGAAGGACCAACCCGAAGAGCATAGCCCAACCAGCGGCGGCCACAACGGCACTCACAAACACCGCCCCAAAGTCAGGCTGCCCGTAAACGAATTCACGGGCGCAAGGGCCCCTGTTGGGAAACGCAATGGCCCATCTGTCTGCTGCCTGAGTGGTTTCGACTTTGCATCTTCGAAAGTAAGAGCACTGACGACTGGTCTCGTGGTATGTCGCGGCAGTGCAGCAGCGTTCGGCACGGCACGCATGCCGGCAGAAGTCGAGTGAGTCGATGCCGAGCTCATTCCGAAGCAGCTCGCCACCCTTTGCACACCTACCACCAAAAGTGAGCACAGCTTTCTCGGTCAAACCCACGATGTCGCCGTCATCCATCTTCCTGCTTCGTTTGACACCGTGAGATTAGGTAATCCGTTGGAGTCACTCTGACAAGCAAGTGACCACTGAGTCAACCCAAAGTTGTGCAGACATGGACTGGAAGACAAACAACGTTAGAGTCGGTCAGCATTCGACTCCATCTTGTCCACAAATCACAGTCTTTTCACAGCCTTCTACTGATGATCGCCTTCTATCGATCGAGCTCTATACTCGTGTACTGCTGATCTACTGCATAGGTCTGCGCAGTTAAATAAGCAGCTTTGCACACAGTCTAGCTGCAAGATCGACATGCCGGGTATATACATATATATATATATATATATATGGAAAAGAACGCACGCGGTAAAAAAAAAATACGGGCACAAAAAAACGACAGACCACGCGCGCCTTGCGCGCAGAACCTACTGTGAGGGAGGATTGCCGCCGACAAAAAACCTCGTTACTCTCTCTCTCTCCCTCCCCTCCCTCCCCTTCTCCCCTTCCCTGGATCATTTTCTTTTACGTTCTTTCATTTTCTGTTTTTGTTTGTTTGTCTTTCCAGCTGATACTCTTTGTCCGACAAAAATAGCCTAGAAAGTAGCAGAATTATACAGAATGGTCAAACCAATTAAACATAATAAAACATAAACAAGTTTGGTAAAACGTGGACTACAGTTAAAAACATGTAATTAAAAACGAAATTCGTTTTTTTTCTATCTTGAAAAACATTGAAAAGAACTACGACGCAGACCTTTTTCTGTTTCTTTGGTAAATGACCTGCTCTATTTTTTTTTTGATCCCAAGACCGTCATACTAAAACAATATAACATAAATACACATACATACGTTTTAATTATTTTCATAAAATAATCTTGTTTTTTATTTAAAAGTTTTTAGCCTGGTATGGTCTGTAAATTTATTTTTATAATAAAGTCTAAATTAAGAAGTTGAGCGGTGACCGAGGGACGACTACTGTAACAGTCTACAAAAGTGCGACTACAGAAGTTAAAGTACTGACTACATATGCCAATTTGCACAAACATGTTTCCCCACATGTTTCCCGAACAAAAATCCAATTTTGTTACTACTGCTAGGCTGACTTATGCCCCAAGTTAAATCCAAACGTGATCATCCCGGCCGCTTCCCCTTCTTTCTGAATCCTTCCAAACGGTCACTTTCGTGAAACGTCGTCAAAAAGAAGAAAACCCCGCTCCACCGTTAGGCCACCTCGCCGGGGAGTCACCCCGCCTCCCGTTTGCATCCGAAGGAGCCCGGCAGTGCGATCTTCAACTCCTGCCCTGCCGCAGCTTGTCGCTCCTTTCACGTTGACCGTTTCACTCTCCCTCTTACTGGTGTCTTTTCCCTCTTCCTCGGCCTGACTCCTGAGAAGGGAAACGCTGCTAAGCGACGATCTCAGACACCGACCACCACCAGTCCACTGAGACAGGACGCGCGGTGCGTCGCGAGTGAACTTCATACACTCGCTGCAGATTCCAGTCATCCAGACAAAAAGAAGCACAGGCATAAAGTCACGTTGCCTCAAATAAAAAAGAAGAGTACGCAAGGTCGTGTGTTTTTTCACAAGACAACAAAATTGGTAGTGCAAGGGGATATCCAAATTGGGTGGCATAAACAAACAAAGAAAGGGGCACTGCATGGATCGTGCAGAGACAAAAACTTAGTGGGGACGGACAGGCAGCGCGTCAATCGACGGAGAACTGAAGGGCCCGTCACCCCGACAAGTGTGTGTGTGTGCGTGTGTGTGTGTGTGTGTGTGTGTGTGTGTGTGTGTGCGTGCGTGCGTGCGTGTGTGTGTGTGTGTGTGTGTGTGTGTGCGGGTGTGTGTGCGGGTGTGTTTGTGTGTGTGTGCGTGTGTGTGTGTGTGTGTATGTGTGTGTGCGGGTGTGATTGTGTGTGTATTCTCTCCTCTCTTCTTGACCTTTCTCTCTCTCCTCTTTCCATCTCTGCTTGCTCCCTTCTTTCGTCGTTTGCACATCTTAATGTTTATTGGGTCCTTTGATAGGATCATAGAAAGGTGAGCCGACCTTCTGTCTTTCAGAAGAACGAATATGGTGCAGAGGGAATCACCCCCGCCCACGGAGTCAGAGGAGGAAGAGGCGGCAGACGCTTGTGAGCGCACCCCGCTTCCTGACTGTTGCACAGGCTCCACAAAGAAAGGAAGGCCGAAACTCTCATCCCTCCCAGACACCCCGAGAGTCGCTGCATCCATCATGCACCTCCACATGCATTTGCATCATAGGCCTTTTTGAAATAAAGAAACAAACAGAAACATACGCACATGTACAGTGCCAGAAACCGAGAAGAGGTAGGAAGAGAAATCAGAGCGAGTTGTTTGGTCTGTGAAAAAGTCCCTTGACCAGTCATCCTGGCAGGCAGAAAGACACACAAAGAGATGCAGATACAAATAGAGACGGGTGCAGATGGATCCAGGGATTGAATGTTCTCACTCACCCATGGCAGCTTGAATGTTCCCCGGCAACGCTTCAGACCGACGAGCTCCCTGAACCTTGCACACGTTCTCCCAAAAAATAGTCCCAGACGCACCCTGGCACTCCCCCCGCACCCACCGCACCCCCGCGGGACGTCTGGGAACCTCCGCCTGGCCAAGAGGCGAAAGGGCGCGCTCGGTAGCTGAGGAAGCGGATCGAGGCATCTGCTTGTCTGATTTTGTTGTCCCCCCGCGCCCCCCCTTTGCTCTCTCATTTGTGGCAGCAGCAGTCGAAGCAGCGTGGTTCGTCCTGCTTTGCTTGAGTGTCGTTGTTGCTGCAGTTCTCTCCTTTCCCTTCCCTTTTGTGCCCTTCTGGTCGGGCAAAAACGAGTGGAGCGTCCGGTTCCCTCTCCCACTTGTCGCAAGGACAGAGGGAAGAGAGTTGAGGGAGGAAAAGGGGGACCCGGGAGACCTTACGCCTACAGAGGCAAGGTTCACGTTGACTGTCTGGCTCTTCCCTCCTGCCTCCTGCATTGCTGATTGAGGCTGAGGGTGGCGCTGTGGTCTGTCGGGAGAAGGGAATGCTTGGGAGAGCAACCAGCCGATTAGACGCTCCCGTGACTTTGGCACTTCCTCGGGGGTCGAGGCTGTTGCACTAGCTCTGTGGGCTTGTGGCCCTTTCTGTCGATTTTTATTTGACAGGGAAGAGGCGGATGCGAGGAGAGATGTGGGAAGCGAGTTGTTGCTGCTGTTGGATGATACAGGAAGCACACCCTGCCACCGGGATGTCTCCTCGTTCCACGTTACTGAGGCACCGAGTGCTGAGAGGATGGCAGGAAAGGGAGTAGCAATTTCGGCAGCGGCGACTGCCAGTCTCATTTTTTCCTGATCCGACACCGGGCGATCATCTGTCTGTCCTTCCTCCTCCCTCTCATTTCCAGGCGCAGGAGGAATTTTGTGTGTCGGATCGGGGTGGGCGCAGCTAGGTGCATGTGGGAGCAGATCGTTGGTTGAGGAAGAGGTGATCAGAATTTTCTCCGAGGAGTTTTCGGAGTGGAGAGACGGCATGATGATCCCAGAATGTGAGGGGGAAAGAGGGACCACAGGAGGCTTGTTTGTGGATTGTTCGGGGGGATCTTCTGTTCGTTCCTGCTTGCTGTTGTCTGCCGTCTCTACTTTGTGCGAGCTGGGGACTGAGTCACCAACAACCCTGTCTTGATCTTTTTCCCCCTGTGCCTCTTGTGCCTCACTGGCACTTTGACTAATGACGACTGAAACGGCGGGCGCACCAAGAGAATTGTTCTGGATGGAGCTCGAAGGAGCCGAAGGGGCAGGAGCAAGATCACACATGTCTTTCGAGTAAAGGTCGTCAGCATGAGGCTCAGAGGCATTCAAACAAGAACGCCGATCTTCCAAAGCCCGCCCACCCTCCTTCTGAAAATTGAGTTTCGGAACCGGACTTTTCGTTGTGGACCGAGACGCCTCGGTGTTAAGGGGGATGTCATGATCGTCTGCCTTCCTTGGAGGGCACTCAGGGGTGGGCGTATGGGTCAGAGTCTGTCTGAGGGAACTGGGCGTATGGGTCAGAGTCTGTCTGAGGGAACTGGGCGGTATGATCGAAGAAGCCGGAGGAGGAGGTGGAAAGGACGAGGCAAGGGGAAGGGATGAGGAGACAGTTTTCTCCCCGCTCTTTCCTCGAATAATTCCTGTCCGCTCCCTCTCCCTGCTTTTCCCCCGTGTTGTGTCTTTCCTTTGTCCCCCCCTACTTGAACTCTTTCCCCTGACTATGGAAGTTCTCTCTCCAGTCTTCTCTCGTGATACGCTCTCTCTTTTGTGCTTTGGGGCTGGGTCCTCTTCCCTCGTCAGGTGAGAGAACAACCCCCCTTTTTCTACACGAGAGAGGCCAGAGAAGGAAGAGGAAGCGGCAGCTTGCCTCGCTTGACTCTCTCGCACAGGAGCACCACCGACACGAGCAATGCTGATATGAGTATGAATGCCTGTGCCGTTTGTGCTGTGGTTTCGGTCTTTTTCTTCTTCTTTTCTTTGCCGGGATGCCCCTTCCCCCACTGTCTTCCCACCTGTTTGCTGGTGTGTTGGGTGGAATCGGGCACTGCGACGAGAGGTAAAGGGACGGGGAGACGGAGCCATCCGCCTAGACCCAGACCCGCACACACGTCTCCCATCTGGCCCCATAAGGTGGGATAGATTTCCTCCCAGGATGAAATCTGATTCTTCGATGCCTTCCCGTCTCGTCTCCTGGGGTTTGAGCCGAGTGCCAAAACAGGCAGCAACGGCAGAGAACCAATTGGAGCTTGAGGTCGTGTCTAGGGAAGGCACAGCAGAACGTGCAGGAGGGGAAGAGACGCGCGAAGATGAAGGAACAGAAGCCTCTGCTCTCCGGACTATGTCCAGTACGTTCACCCCCTGGGACGGTGGGAATCCTCTGTGTGTGCGCACACAAAAGTGCGAGTAGATGGTTTCAAGTTGCACCGACGGTCTTACAGGGAGGGGGCGGCTGGATCTTCCTCCTGCGGGAGGTGCGCGCGTACAGCCGCGCCCCCCCTCTTCTACATTTCCGTCTCCGCTGCTCTTTTCAAAAAGACTCAGAAGACCGAGAAGCACCCTCCAATAGAATTCGCCTTTCTCCTCCTCATCTCCTTGTTGAGGTTTCTTCTGACAGCTGCCGAGGGGGTACAGGGGATTGCTGCCTGAACCTCCTCCTCCCCCCTTTCCCTCGTGCTTGAAGACTAGTTGGGGGGGGCAGATCGAGGGACCATTTTGGGGTTTCGTGGAGAAGTCGAGGTAGGCGCTCAGTGGAGGAGGGCCCTGAGGAAAAGAATGAATGATAAAGAGGACAGAGAGACTTGTGTTTGCATCAGAGGGGTGCATGGGTCGACATAAGTGCACGCAGGGGGATGTAAGCGCAGAATTCGATCAGACTGGGTATGCAATCCAGAAAGTGACCCAAGCAAGACTTTCGATCTTTCTCTTGTCGACTGCTGTCCATGTGTTTTGCGAAGCAGAAAATGCAGCGGCACAAACAGACTTTTCGTGTAGCGCCAGACGAGACAGCAGAGGAGATAGATACTCGGCAGGCGAGTAGACGAAAGGAGAAAGAACCACCCCGCGTCTTCCTACAAATCTCTTCCTTCATTTAATCAAATAGGAAACAAAGACGCAGAACGAACTAAGACCGATCGAAAGACCGGAGACTGACTGACTGATGCTCCGACCGACCTGTAACTTAATGCCGAAAGGAATCTGGGGGTCTCTCGAGAGAAAAGCCTGCAAGCAGAAGAAGAGGGGGGGGGGAGGAATTGCACGCAGAGAGCACAACCGACAGGATAGACGTGAAAGGGATGGAGGTTCTGCAAGGGGACGCCACACAAACAAACAAATAAACACATGTAGAAGGGACACACGAACAAATAAACGCATAGAGGGAGAAGGAACGAACGAGGGATGGAAGAAAGGAAGGAAGGAAGGAAAGAGGGGCGAAGAAAGAAGAAAAGACGCAAAGAAAGAATCGAAAGGAAAAGAAGGACGAAACGGGAAAAGCGCAGGAAGGAAGAGGCTCCTTTTTGCTTTCAGTAGTCCACTCACTCGCTCACTCACTCACTCACTCACTAACCCTGCCAATCCCGAAGTGAGTGAGGCTCTGCAGGACCTCTGCGTACTCTTCACATCCCCTGATCTGCGAGCACAGGGACACACGCACACACACACACACACACAAGCAATGGAAGATAGTAAAAATAGCTAAACGGGCAAAGGAAAACTGTGGTTTTACATTTCGAGACCCACGTCATAAGTGCAAACCTGCCTGCATGAGTGAAGTGACTAGAATCTCTGTGGAAGGGAGAAATGCTCATCAATATCAAATAAATCTCCTAGATCGGAAACGGATGGTGCTAGAAGGCCAGCTTGATCGAAACTCTATCAGCAGCCACGCCGACGAATCAGGGGTGCGGACGTCCTGAAATTCATTCGACCCTCAATTGCACCAATCGGCTTTGCTCACCTGCCTCACTCCCTCCTCACTCTCCCTCTCTCTCTCTCTCCCTCTCTCTCTCCCCACCCTCCCCAGCCTCCTTTCTTCATGCACACCCAGGCACCCACCGGCTGGATCCCCTTCAAGTTGGACGTCTCGTTCGAAATTTTCGTCTTCAGTGTTGCCATCAGACGGCTTCTTAAAATCTCCTCTCCCTCCGACGCCGCCAAGGGAAAATTCTCTAGGGACCCCAACACACTCTGCAGGCAGAGATACATACAGAAAGACAGACAGACAGACGGAAAGTGAGGAAAGAAAGTTGTCTGTGGTGAGAAATGATCCACACTTTTTGTTCCCTGGCTTCTCTTCTCTTTTGCTTTCACAACAGGCAGACAAATAGACGGGCGCGAGCCATACATTGAATGAGGCGCATGCGTGTATGAGAGCCGAAACTGTATATATCTTAATGCAGGCAAATGTGGGACGAGCCAACAAGTTCCTTCCACAGAGCCACGAAGGACAAGTGTATTGACGCACGCAAGGACGCATCGATGCGTCCTTGCGTGCGTCGACTATTTTCCTTGCACGGAGCCACGAAGGACGAGTGCATTGCATTAATCTGTCCATGCCAGGCCCCAATCACCCACCATAGCCCGGTGGACATTTCAGCATGCAGCTGACAGTTTACTTACTCAATCCGACGTGGTATATACTATTCAGAACACACCGACCGACGGACCTGGACGGGAATGAGCTTGTCGTGGGATGGAGAGAGATCTAGAGCCACTTGCTGTGCCACGCGTTGCCACTCAGATGCGATGGCGCTCCAGAGAGAAGAAGATCTCCTCTTCGCCTGGCGGGAGAGGAACGAAAGTGCCCGCTCGAACACGCACATGGCTGCCTCCTCCTGCAGCTGCTCCCACGCCTCTGCGGAAGAGAGATACGAAGGATCGTCCCACATCTCCACGTCCTTCACCAGCAGTCTGTGCAGAACCTCCGCTTCTTCCCCTCCGTGATGCTGCAGCAACAATCCAAATGAGTATTCTTGCGTCAGCAAACTAAGAAAACAGCCGTGATATATAAACCCGGATGAATTTGTGTCCCTACATGAAGAGAGACATGCACAGACATGGGTCAAAAGGACAATGCAGAAGAGCTCGGGAAAAGAAAGGAGGGGAATTACATACCCGCATCAAAGCGTCGGAGAAGGCCTCCACCTCCATCGCGGTGCAGGACGATGGAACAGACTGACTGCTACCCATATCTGTAAATGTGGCGCCTACTATTCAATAGATTGTGCCAGATCCAAAGCGAGAAACTGCCAGTATCTCTCTCGTTCAGATGGCTATAAGGTCTTCTACAAGGGGATGACTGTGATGTCCCTTGACCTCTCCTGAATAGATGGACGGACAGATGGACGCCGTCTGTTGGGACATTGAAGATACACACGTACGTAGACCGCTGTGAGCGACTCCAAAGTGAACAGCGATCTCCAGAAGCCAGGGCGTCGTCCTCTCTGCTTCTTGATTGGGTACGCAACCGTAATGAATGAACTGTCAGGTCTCAACTCTGAGCTTAGGAGAGACATGAAATTTGAAGGGAGGATCAGTTCGATCGTCTGAATTAAGGTGAGATTCAATGATTGTTCGGAGCTAGTCACCGCGGCGGCCGCGCGCGGCCGGGGGATCTCGCGCGGGCCGGGGCCGCGCGGGGTGCATCGCCAACGTATACGTGCACAAAAATTCGAATTTCCCGCTGTGTCAGGAAGCACTCAGTGACTTTGAAATTTGAATTCCGGCGTTATTCCGCTGACTGCTTTCTGTGCCATGATCCATGCAGTGCAGATGTGCTCGATCAAAGGAAAGGTTGTTGTTCGCAAAACTGCTTCGGTCTGATACTTTTTCTTTGAAAGACTCCTTGTGACTTCAGTCCGTCTCCAGGAGACTGGTCGAATTTTTGCTTTTCGCCCCTCTCCTTCCTTGTAGGGCACCTGACAATGTGGGGGCAACAACCACCCATGGGATGGGGGCACATGGGCATGGCTCATGGGGTCTACCCGCAAATGCAGCACCAGCAACAGCAACAGCCTCCTGCTCCACCTGCCCAGCCTCCAAGTGATGGAGTTCTTAGGCAGAGGATAGAGACGGTGGCACGCTTCTGTCAGCAGAACGGACCTATGTTTGAGAGTTCCACCAGATCAAAGGAGGCTCACAATCCTCTTTTTCAGTTTATGTTCGGGGGGGAGGGGGCAGAATACTTCCTTTGGTGTCGCTACTGTCTCTCCGTGGGGGAGCAAGATCCCGGCGCTTGCGCTGAACGGTTCCTCGGCCCCGTGGGGGCACAGAACGCCCAGCAGCAACAGCAGCAGCAGGCCGTGCCCCCAGGATTCGCACCGCCACCTCCGCCTGGAATGCCGCCAAGGACGGACGGCGCATCCCTGGTGCCTCATTCGGAGGGGGGGCAGGGATCAGTGGGGGTGCAGGGGGGGGCGTCTTCCTCCTTTCAGGGGGACCCTTCTTCGTCCTCCTCCTCCGTTCCTGGTGCTCAGTCACATTTTGCTCAACCCGGCAGTTCTCCAGAGGGGGGGGGTGAGATGGACATTCAGATAGAGTATGACCTGGAGGCGCTCCTGGTCTCTTATCAGGAACCTCCTGTACAGGAGATCAGCCCAGAAGTTCAGAAAGAACTTTCAGATGTTCTCGACTCTCTCCAACCTCAAATGGGAGGGGGTGGTTTGTCTGAGGAGTCAGTCGATAAAGCAACCATGTGGCTGGAGTGTCAGCAGAGTACAGTCAAAGAAATTGCGTTAGGAATTAGAAAGACACTGTCGTCAATATCAGACGACAGACATCGTCTGAACATCCTTGCGATGGTCAACGGAGCGCTTCGGTCTTCAGGCAGTTCAGCTGCTCTTCGTCAGTCATTCCGTCCCTTTCTCCTGTGGATCCTCCGGTCTGTGTACTGGAAACCCGAGGAGGACCCGGGGGGGGGGGGTTCGATGATGCCTCCCTCTGACGATTTGAAGCAGGCTGTGACGCAGTCTCTCAGAGAGTGGGAGAGGATGGGTCTGATTGACAGTTACGAATCAGCAGAAATGAAATTCGTGGTTGAGCAGAAAACCCTCCCTACCATTCCCCATGCCCCACCGGCCCCCTCCCCTTCGCCTGACCCTCCCTCTGCTTTCTCTGACGGGCCTGCAAAAGCCGAAGGGGCAGGTGCCGAGACAGAGGCAGGTCCAATGGAGGGGGTAGAGTCTCATGCCGCCTCACCCCCTGCGACGATGAATACCATGCAGGCTCCCTCGAACACCTTCTCCTCTCTGTCCCAACCTCTCGCCCCCGAAGCTCTCATTGCACAAATGCAACAACAGCAGCAGCAACAGCAGCAACAACAAATGACATACGGCAACGCAGCGATGCATCCGGAGATGTATCACCAGCACGCCGCAGCAATGTCACAGGGGGGGGCGTGGCCTGGCCCTATGATGATGGGGGGTGCACCTATGCCTCCTCATATGGCAGCGATGCAGATGGGGGGCCACGCTCTGCACCATGGGGGGCCTCCTGCTCCGGGCATGTGGGGGGGTGATCCCATGGGGGGCATGAACGCGGGTGGTGGTGTGGGTATGAATGCGGGGGGGTTTCAGGAACAGGTAGGGGAGAAACAGACTCCCGAGTCAGTACCTGTGGGGGTGATGGCAACAATGCTCCGTGAGATGAGCAAACGAGGAAAAAATTTGCAGACCGCATTTGTGCCCTACAGACCGCTTGACCCCCTTTTGACCCCCCAGTCCTCTCCTCCGTATGAGCCCCCGTCCGAACTTCAGTTAGAGCGTCTGGCAGATTTCTTTGAGGATTTGCGGGATTTGGAGACAAGGATCGAACGAGAAGAACAGAGAAAGAGACAGCGGGAGGAGGAAGAGAGACTGAGAGAGGAAGAGAGAGAAAGACGGGAGAAGGAAGAAGAAAGGGGTGGGAGAAGACAGAGAACTAGAGACAGAGACATGGAGAGGGACGAAGAGCCTTCACGTGTCCGCCGTCGTTCGAGGTCTCGTTCTCTTTCTCGAGAGAGGGAGCGGGAGAAGGAAGAAAGGAGGTACAACAGAAATAAGGAAATGAGAATGATGAGTGAGGATTATGAACGTCCCACTGCATGGGCACAGGCAGAGGCCGGGGTTGCAGAGGACGGCACCGTTCTGCAGAAGGGAATGGGGGAGCGAATGGGTCTGGGTGCGATGGCTTCACGTGCAGACGACGATTTCGAGAAGTTCCGTCGGGAGAGTTCAAGCAAATACCAGGCAGGTATTCAGCACTCCCAATTGCTTGCCAATAGAGGAGCGTCAGGAGAGCAAGCGTTCTGCCGAGTGTGCCAGCAGCATGGGCATTATGCACAAGATTGTAAATTTGTGAAGGATGGAAGAGGTGAATCGGCCTGAGAAGGGATGAGTGAGACTTTGTCAGAAGTTTGTCTGATGTTTGTGGTCGCGCTTCGAATTCAATAGTCTGTTTTTGTGTTGTTTCTGGTCGGCCTTCGCCTACGCTTTCTGTCTTTCGTTTCAATGCACACTCCTCGGTCGGTATCTAAAGCGCACAGACCTATAAGACTAACTTTGAAAGATGCGTACATGGATTGATTAATTTAGATTGATTTATGTCTAGAAAGAATCGTATAATTATAATCTAGTACAGTTGGCGGTATTATAGGCGGTATTATGCCGGTATAATGTAAGTCATATCAACGTAATGGTATTTTAGCCAACATTAGAGCTGAATGCATATATACGTACTAGTAAATTCAAAAAGTTTTGCATGGTATGGTAACATAAACGATTGAAGCTGCGATTCGATCTATCTTATGGTTAATTATGATAAAGGCTTTGATAATCATAATGTCATATAACAGATGAGACATAACAGCTAGTGTGTCAGTGACAACAGTACTGACAAGGTTTGTGTCATAAATTGTGTGAGGGACTGCCCTAAACGGGTAGAGATACAAATGATAGCGCTATACTAAAAACATTTAACAGTTTTTGCTGTACCTACAGACCAGCGTTTAAAGCTGACCTTTTCTCATAGTTTAGGACAAGCCCCTTTTGAGCCGCTAGGGGTCATTTGTTGACGAACTTGTCGTCTTTTTGCCGAGCTTGCCAAACGTTGGAAGCCTCGAAGACTAGGCCACTAGTCTAGGCAGACAACGATGGCGTATGATGATGATGATGACTGTATATGTCTCACTTTCACAGACTGCTTAGTTTCTAGCTTAGTTTACTGTTAGCTAGGCAGCCTATACACTCTTCATAAAATTAAAAACTTTTAACTTTGTATGCATGCATTTTGAATCAACAAATTTTCAATTTTCTACAGATATTTTTTGGAGTTTTCTTCCTGGAACAATTCACTGATTCAGTTTTAACCTACTACTTCTCTCATCTCTGAACCTTCCGTCTCTGCATTATTTAATGGGACTCTGGGAGACTCCGGGGGCGTCTCCCTAACGCTGCCTCTCAACCACCTCAGCCACATGTCGAAACGGTTGCCCTCCCCCGAGATGCCCTCAAGCTCCGACGCCTCCACTTCTCTGCTCTCCCCAGATGACCGTCCAGCTCGCCTCAAGCTGCACAGAGGAAGGTGTCCACAAGTTTTGTGGAAGAAACCGCTAGACAGCAGAACAAAATGCGAGTCGAGACATTCGATGTCGACTGTACGAGACAGCGAAAGATCGAAAGACAGACAGACAGACAGACAGACAGACAGAAAAGGAGAGAGAGAGGACAAAAGGAAGAAAAGAAAAAAAGGGAGAAAAAACGAACAAAAGACCAAGCGGACGAGCGAACGGACGCACGGAAGGACGGCAGGAAAGAGCCTAAAAAAAAAAAAAAAACAGACGCAGCTGTCGAAAAGTTCGACTTACTTCGGTGACTTCGTCCCCCACACCCACACCGAATACATTCCCCGCGTCAACGCTTAATTCCGGCATGCACAAAAGAAAGAAAGCAGCCGCCTTGCTTGATCACGTTCACTTAATTCCATCCAAATGCCCCCACCCCACCCACCCCCTCAACAGTCAACTGACCAGAAGGGCAAGAACAGCCACGAGAGTCCCGCAGCCATCAGCACGAGGAGAAAAGAGAGGACACACCACCCGAAAATACCTGCAGACGTTAACTGTGGAGTCACCCCGCACTCTGCCCCCCTCATTCCTGCCAGTGGAGAAGCCCTCGACCTCGCAATCCCGACAGCCCTTCTCTCACCGTCAAACGTTGTCACAAAGCTCCGCATCATCACCATCCCCAGAATGCCCGGGACCGGCATTGTGGATGGCCCCTTGTCTATCGCTGCAGAGAGTTCACGTGCAAGAGCCCAAGACTGAGGCCTTACAATCGACAAGGGAGAAACAGGTCCACAGAGAGAGACACGCTACTCGGCGGGGCGAAACTAAAAAAGACATGAAGTAAGGAAGAGCGGAGAGAGAAGAAGCAGGCTGAGAAGGATCGCGGAAACGATGATGAGGAAGGAAATAAGAGTCTCTTGCACAGGACGTCACTCCACGCAAAAGAAGGAAGAAAAAAAAGCATACGGACAAAAGACTCATGAGTTGAGGGCACGCGATCATGCAGTCTTTCCTTGGGGGAGTCAGAAGACCCATGCAGGCATACCTGGAGAGAACAAACGGACGGCAGCACATAGGTGAGGAGCGACAGAAGGGACATGTCACATCTCTCTCTCTCTCTCTCTCTCTCTCTCTCTCTCTCTTGAGTACACAATCAAGCAGTAGAACTTCCGCGCAACAGAACTCTCCTTTTCTCTTCCTGACGCACACGCACACACACACACACACACACACGCACACACACACACACACACACACACACACAGAGGCTAACCGACCTAGCTGTCCGACACAGACACCTGAAGATGTGACGATCTCAATCACATACTCTGACGCATCCAAACAGAACCTCCCCCCTCCTTGTTCTTTGCCTTCCTCTTGTTGAAGCTCTTCCACCTCAAAGTCCAGAGTCGGAAACGAACGCCAGTCACCCGACAGGAACCGCACAAACATTGAGTGCCTCTCACTTAAGGACGGGCACTGACAGAACACCTGCAGGAGCACGAAAGAAAAAGAAACAAGGCAGAGAGAGAGACGGGTAGACAAAAAGGTAGACGAATGGGAAGATGGATAAGGCGAAGCGTAAACCGTGCTTAGAAAGGAACAAAATGCAGAAATCCCCGCTCCCCCCTCCCGCTCTGATTGCGGAAATCCACAGGTTGCTGAGATGCCTTTCAAGGTTCTTTTCCTTCTTGCAGTCTTCGAGTCCTCGTCTGTCTGCCTCGTTCCCTTGGGATAGATCTCTGCTTTCTCCTGACCCTCTGTGTGACTCAAGGGGGTTTGCCTTTTTCTCTATTACCCTCCTTACCTCATTTTTCTGCACACACAAGTCTCCTGCACCCCCCCTTCTCTTGTTTCGTCGGTAGAGTGCTGTGTCAGTGTGTTCAATTGGCAACGTGTATGTGTTCGCACGCACAGATACACATTCTTTTTTTCGCGAAAAGAAAGAGAGAGAGAGCGATAGATCTTTCTTCTTCTCCTCCTCCCCGCTCTTCCACCTTCGCTTACATGTGCTTCTAAAGCAAGAAGGCTTCTTCGCATGTTATCACAGGAGCCACTCTCTTCTCTCCTTGCATCCGCCCCCCCTTCCCCCCACCTTACCCCTCTCGAAGTCCTTCCGCAGACGCCGCTCCTCTCCAAGCCCCTCACCACATACTCGTACACAGGTTCTTCCAAAACCAACATGGAGCTCCCTGAAAGTTTGAAAGAGAGAAGAGCAGAAAAAAGGAGAAGAAGTCACCTTCTAGAGCAGTTCGACCAACTCCAGCCCGGCTTTTTTTTTTCTTCTTCTCTTTACTGATCTCATGACAGTACAAGAAAGCAAGCAAGTAAGAAAGAGAGCAACAAGGCAAGGAAGAAAGAAAGAAAGAAAGAAAAGAAAGAAAGAAAGAAAGAAAGAAAGAACAAAACAAAACTTAGTACTATGTATTTACCAACGACTGACTGACAGACAGACAGACCTGAGTCCACCATCATTGGAACTCCCTCACCGCCTTCCCCCCCGCCACTCCCCTTTCCTTCTTTCTTGTGTGCGTCGGATGGCAATCGTAGACGCTCCTGGCCGGCCACACCCACAGCCTTCACCTTCACATTCCACAGATGCGACGTTTCAGAAGTCCCCATCGGCGCAAGGAGACGGGTCTCCTCTTTCACAAATGTGCCGAGGTCTGCATGCATGCAGTCAAGCACGCCGGGAGTCAATCAGGCAGAAAGGCAAATCACACAAAGTCGTTCATACATCCACGCGCAGATGGAAGACGAACATTCCGAGAGTAGAATAAGCAAGGGAGGCGAAAAAGAAAGTTTTGGTAGGGGACCTAGCGGAATTCGCAAAAGGACAGCAGAAGACTCAAAGAGAGTCTGAGTGAATGAAAAAAGATAGCCCAAAAAATCAGCCAGCAGAAGGCTGAAGGAAAGTCATCGGCAACTCTATCGTGTACTCGTGTCATGTATCCCTCACCTGCACTGACCCACCAATCATCAACTTCGGCCTATAGACAAGTGAGGGTGGCCCTGTCTCTACAGTTCTTTCTAATCATAACGTGAAGCCGACCGACCTACCTGCTTCTCCAAAGAACATTGCTGCAGGGGGGCTCTCATTGTTTTTGTCCTTTTCTGACAAATCCCCCTCGGTCTCCGTCTCCTTCCTTTGGTTCTGTTTCTTCAGGTAATTGAGGTACAGTGAAAATTGGGGTTTCAGTCCTGCATCCTTTTGTTGCTGAAAGAAATTGTCTGCAAGCAGCCGTTAGAGGAAGGAAAAGGATCGAAGGAAACGAAGTGAACCACCCGCTATAACAAAAGATCCGAGAGACGGAGATCAAAAAAAGAGAAGATCCGAAAGTGAGAGAAATGCACAGAGACTAGAAGAGGGAGAAAGTTAACGCACCCGAACGCGCACGGGACAGCCTAGATGTTCATGCTTGTTCTTCTTCCTTTCTTTTCCTTTCCTCTCCTTGGAGAGACAGACAGTCTGACGACATCAGTGACTCAGTCCCCCACTGAGTGAATCCAGAGGAAGTCAATTGATCCCCGAGACTCTCCCTTTGTTTTTTCACCCAAAAGAAAAAGACACACAGTCACAATGCAGCAGCAGATCTCTGCTCTTTAACCTTTGTGTTCAAGCAGGGACCGTGAGAGACACAGGACAGCTTCTGGAAAGAAACAACGAAAGATAATGCAGGAAACCGGGCATCCAGAGGCGGACTGAGACACACACTGCGTAAAGACTGACCGATGAAGCACACCTCCCTCTCCCCCCTCTCTGTACCCTCCTGGAATCGCGCCAGTCCTGAAAGCAGACATGCATGCATGCATGCAGACAGGCAGACAGGCAAGATGGAGCAGGAGAGAAGAGCGGGAGGATGTAGAAAGGATTGAGAATAAAAACACAAGAGGCGGCACTGCACACAGACCTTCGCAGAACTCAACAGCAACGTGCGCAACGAACCTGTATCCATCCCTTCCATCCCATTAGCAAGCTCAGTCAAACAGTTCCTCCTCGGATTCTCTCTACGACAAGCGAGAACTCCTCAAGAGTGGGTTGGAACAAATCAGAGGAGGGAGCTTGAACGAAAGAAATGCGGCCATCCACCCAAGCACCCAATCAACTGACCGAGAATTCCGTCCGACTCCATCTTCACGTTTCGGGACGTGTAAGCAACCAGGACGACAACCAACTGGTTCTGCACCTCCAGACTGGTCGCTGTTGTTTTTTCAGACTCCGGACCCTCAACACCCCACAAAGAGGCGGAGGAAGAGGCCAAGGATGATGGTGCTGCTGTCTCTGTCGGAATATCCGTGGAGACGCGCATCGTCTCGTTGCCTGCCCCCACGCGGAGTCCCATCTCTCTCACGGGGTTGCCCAGAGGGATTCTCGCCGTCTCGATCCATGTCTCTCCTCTCGCTGCATCAGGAGACGCACTCACAGAATGTGTCAGTATGACAGCAGATGGATGCATTTTCTCATTTTTTTGTGCCGCGTTTCTTGCGTCGTTGCTTGAAGCGGTGGAACAGGCTATTGACTGTTGATGGAAAAGAAACACCTTCAGGTGATCCAGCGATCAATCTGGCGATCTGGACAATCGGTAGGCAGGGAAATAAACAGACTGACACGCTGGGTGTTTCGTTTCATTGTGGTGTCTTTCTTTGCAAGAATTATTTGCAGGAAAGTGCTTCTCGGTCGACAGACTGACGATGGTTGTTTTTCTCTTCTTTTTTTCACGCATACAAAGGAACGAAGGAAGAGAGAAAGGAAGACGGAGCGACAGACAAAGAGAAGACGAAGTTGGAGAAAGAGTAAGAAGGCGGCAGAAACCAGAAAGATAAAAAAAGAAAAAAGGCGGAAGAAGAAACAGAGGGATTGTTTGCCGACAGAAATTCTCTTTCTCCTCCTCTCTTCTCTTCTCTCTCTCCTCCAACTGACCAACGGTGCCATCTCCGTACTGCATCAGCTTCTGGTCTCCTACTCTCTTGGCGGTCTTCGACTTCAGGGGATCGTATGTGTGGGCGGCGCCGCAGTTGGTGCACTCCACACCCGGCACCCTGCACATACAGACCAAGCACACAAACTCAACTGACGAAGCAGGCAGTAAGCAGGATGAGAAGACTTGAAGGACGAAATTAGAAGGAGCAAGTGACTGAATGAAGAGGAAATGGGAAGACCGACCAAAAGTCTGCGCTGCCAGTGTCTGGAATGACGGTCACATATTGGACCTGAGGGTCTCCCTCAAGAGAAGGGGAAGGAGAGGAAGGAGTTCCAAGAGTGACAATCAGTTCGTATTGAAGGTCTGCGATATTGTACAGTCGGGATTGCAGTTCCTCTGCCTCTCTTGTATCCCGAAGGGATCTGTCTGCCTCTGTTTGAAGGAGACGGCGAGACAAAGCCACGGTGGCGGGAGGGAGACGGCCCTGCGTGTCGAGAGGAAGGACGCCTTCCTGGGGGTGGTAGAAACCTGTGATCTCATGAGAGGCAAGGTGAAGCGGGTGGCGCTCTTGCACTGCGCATTGCCGCGCTTGCAGAAGCACTGCACTTTGCGAAGTGGCAAGCGAGACGCAGCAGACTGAAAGCACAACTCCGAGAAGAAACATGGCTGACACCCAAAAGTGCATACATGTGTCCCGTTGCGTTCCTCTGAGTTCCCGTCGACACAACGGACCCCTTTGGGATGGTCTGCCATGCAAAGTGTGCAGAAACTCGAAACCTCTTCTTCGTCGGATTCCACGAAAGTTAATTGATGAAAGTCTGAGACTTCGAACTCGGCTGGCTAGGGCTGCTTGGTAATGCCAAGATGCTTGCATGCATGGTTCGCACGGAGCAGGCCAGTGCAGGGCTTGCATGCGAGCGGCACCCTCATCCAACCCAAACAAAACTCCAAAACTTCACTTTTTTACGCGGCCTAGCTCTGATCTAGCTCTGTATTGCAAGCTATATAGGCTTTTTTTTTTTTTTTGGAACCTTTTTCATGCAAAAGTGCATGTTGTGAGCTCACGTCTCTTCCCTCTTCCAGTCGAGATACATTGCCACTGGATGAAATGAGATCGCCACGGCTTTAGAGATGTCAGAGTGATTGAATGCCTCTCTGCTTCACAGCGCGCCTTGTTCTCCTTCCATATGTCATCGCAGAACACATAATCTTTTTTTGAGAAGTGAGCAACAGCGATGTTTCGCCCGTTGCTTGCGCTTTTTGCTGGGGCTCTGAGTCTCTCTCTCTCTGTTGCACAAAATGGGGGTGCGAGGGATCCCACAGGCCCCAGGCACCACCGTGACTGCCCTGAACCAAGGCAGGTCAAGGCAGACGCAAAGTATTTTAGATCAGAAAATGAAAGGCGGTGGCATTCATTTTGTCCGGACTCGTTCCAACTGTCCGAAATCTTCTGTCTCAATTCTGAAAACTCCCTGACTCGTGTGGAACTCTGGAGCCCTTACAACGTCATCACGAGTCGGAAGGACGTGGTCTCAGTCTTCCCATATTTGCAGGACGACGAGGAACTTTCTGTCTATGCCCTAACGGGGGTGAGTCGAAAGATCGTCTGTGTGCCTTGCATTCTGCTTGCGCTTCCGTCTGGGTGTTCGTTTCCCGTCCGTCTCAGGGGGGAAAGAAGCTGAAGCCAGGGTGATCTCTCTTCGTACTTCCTGCAGGCAATCGGAGGGAAGAGTAATGGGCAGGTTGTTCGTTTCGTCTACAGGTTCAAGGGCCTGTTCCATGGAGCCCTCGGGTTCCATCGAAAAACAAGAACGGCAGACGCAGAAGGGGAGTGGGCAGTCGTCGGAATGAACGCCTGCAGGTCGGCTGGCAAAGCTGTATGTTCATCAGTATAGCTTTTGGCTTGGCTCAGAAAGAGAGGAAGTCTTCTCGCTTCACGTCTGAACGAAACCCGTCAGTGAGAACCTGGTGCGCGCATGAACATTTTCGACATGGATTTGCTGATTCGTCTCTCTCAGTCGTATGTTGGTCCGTCTATCTTGCAGACTCTCTGCTTGTTCGCCTGTGCGTGTGCCCCTCTGGTTGTCCTCCTGTCAACGGACCTGTATTCCTGTCTGTGTCTGTCAATCACCCCCACTCTCCCCGGGCCTGTCTCTCCTTGAACGAACCTGTGCATCCATCCATCCGATCTCTGCACTTGCTCTTCCCCCGCGGCTCTCAAAGACTTTCCTGTGAAGAGAAATGATCTTCCCTTTTTTTCCTTAACTGCCACGCCAGACAGACAATTGGACGCCTCTCCTCCCTCTCGAGTGTTTCCCTCGGCCTCCCTGATCTCTGTCTTGCGTCTGTCTTTCTCTGTTTGTTTGTGAGCCGAGCTTTTTCGTTCAGTCTCCGGCCGGTACGCCCATCAAAAAGCGCTGTGACCTCTCCGTTATTGCTTTCATCCATCCCTCCTTCCCAATCACGGACGGAAAACGCATGCGCTTTCTTTCCACTTTTTCTTTCTCTCCATTTCTCTTCCTTCCCAGACTATCCCCGAGCGCTTCAGTGGCTAGTCTGATCTCAACCCCCGAACTAAAGACCCCACTTTTGACGTCACCTTTTTTGATGGTTCCCGCAGGTTCAATGGACAGGGCCTGCCGGCAGAGCTCTCTGTGGACCCTCCTCGGATCTCCTGGAACGCCGACATCTGGCTGCAGGTCTGTCTGTCTGTCTGTCTCAAGGACGATATAGTCTGTCTGTCTGGCTGTCTGTGTCTGTCTGTCTGGCTGTCTGTCTGTCTGTCTGGCTGTCTGTCTGTCTGTCTGTCTGTCTGTCTGTCTGTCTGTCTGTCATGAAGAAAAGAAGGGAGAAGAAGAAACATATAGTCTGTCTGTCTGTCTGTCGGAAAAAGTGAAGTGAAGAAAAGACAATATAGTCTGTCTGTCTGTCTGTCTGTCTGTCTGTCTGTCTGTCTGGCTGGCTGGCTGGCTGTCTGTCTGTCTGTCTGTCTGTCTGTCTGTCTGTCTGTCTGTCTGTCTGTCTGTCCGTCTGTCTGTCTGTCTGGCTGTCTGTCTGTCTGTCTGTCGGTCCATTCGTTCGTTGGTTCGTTGGTCAAAGGGACTGAATCCTTGCAAGGATTGCGAGGGCTACTACTGGGTTTTGGGGGGTTTTCTTTTAGATTTGGTTGAAATCAGACGCAACAATTTTCTTCATTGCGAAATTAGTCTTTGCTGTTTCAGGTCTTCATTCTCCTTTCTACCTCCCCTTCCCTTCCGTTCTCTTCCCTGTTTGTTCGGGAAAAAACGGCATGTGCATCGATCAGGTAGAGGACTTTCTTGACAGAGAGTACTGGCAGGGACAGGTTAACGTTGGGACAATTACGGGTCAGTGAGTGGAGGGTTGAGTGAGGGAAGGGAGGAGTAATGTGTCGGCATGAGCGCAACCAGAGAATAGAAGGTGGATTGATTCCTCTTTCGTTGTTTCTCTCTCTCTGCATCGATTTCTCTCTCTGTCCCCTGGGTCCTTTTGACTTCCTCTCTTGGCTCATTCCTCTTCTCCCTCATTGTCTCTTTGATTCCTTTTCCATGCTTTCTCTTTCGGCTTGCCTTTCAGCATGTCTGCCGACTGATACGTCTTTTTTACGTCCCCTCTTCCTATTAGTTTGTGTTGCATCTGTGACCAGCAGTGGCCAGAAAAATGTTTTTCTTCGTATAATTCAATCCATCGAATGTGGCACGCACATTCTGCAGGGGCCCAATTCAAGTCGTATGCAAATTGGCTGGTCAACTGGTGGTGGCAGAATCCTCATTACTCCTCTTTCCTCCCTCAGGTACGTCTGTTTTTCTTTTCTTTTTTCTGTCTGTCTGTGTGCTCTTTTCTGTGTGTTGTTCTCCGGATGATTCAATTGTGTTAGTGAAGGCGCTTGTAGAGGGATGGCGGTTTTCTTTTGTTGCCTTGTTGCGGAGAAACCTGTTGTGGGTGAAAGAGAGCGACAGCGAGGCTGGGCTGCGTCGTGCTCTCTCTCTCTCTCTGTCTCTCTCTCTCCCTCTCTCTCTCTCTCTCTGTGTGTGTGTGTGTGTGTATGTATGTGTATGTATTTTTCTGTCTGTCTGTGTGTGCGTGGGTTTGCTTCTTCTGCATTCTCTCTCTCAGTTCAGCGAAGGAATTCAATTTCTTTTCACGCAGCCCCCCCATTTCTGGTCAGATCATGCCCTCAATCCCCCCTCCACCGTTTGGGAATGAAAAATTCATGGCCTGCTTGCCGACTGACCGAATGAATGAGTGAACGAACCGACCAATGAGTGAATGTGTGCAGGTGTGCGACGATCCAGAAAACGAACCCTGCAAGGCGAGCAAGTTGGCGTCTCTGACGTGTGAGGCAGACGAAGAGACCAACGTCAGAGGAATGCTCCTTCCTGGAGAGCGTCCCAAGAGGAAGAGGAGGAAGAGAGAGAACGGCAGAGGACTCGGGGGGCAGGGAGACCTTCTGGGTCACATCGTTGCGGGGGAGAGAGAGAGAAGGCCCAGGCGAAGAGATGGAGGAGCTGTGTACGAGAGTGAAGCAGGAGGAGAGGATATGTATTGGGAACTGCCCAATGACGAGGCAGGGTCAGGGTGGGATGAGAACTCACAAGAAGATGAGGCTGGGGGCGCCTCTACTGCTCTTCCTGCAGCCGAGCTGGTGCGACGCAGAGGTGGGTCGGTCGTTCGGCTGATTCATTTAAGTCTTTTCTCCATTTTTTCGTTTCTCTATTGCTCACAGGGGCCCACATACAGACATGATGAATGAATGACTGAGTTGAAGAAGCACTGAGAAAACAACTCCCGAGATTTGATTGATGACACAAAACGTGAGTCCCTTCATTCCATGCATTAATTCATGGGTATTCTTTTACAAAAAGTCTTAATTGACTCTCTCTCGGCTATGGCGTACGTGTCTGCTCTCTCTCTATGCAGAAAACCCATCTCCTCCACGATTCGGATTGAAACTCCACAGTCTCAACGGTCTCGCCGGCAGCACTTGTACGTCTGTGTGTGCGTGTGTGTGTGGGTGCGTAGGGGAGGGGGGTGGTGGTCAGTGGGCTGGTCGACCTGTCTGTTCGTTTGTTCATTTCTCGGTTGGTTGTTTCACTGCCGTTGCATCTTACTTGCTGTCTGCTGGGGCAGAAGAGAGTGGCATGGTGAGAATTTGACACGGCAAGACATCATGTTGTGCTCTCGCGAGTCCAAAGTCTCCGCTGTCTTTGGGTAGGCAGCTGTTAGTGTATGCGCCCTTGCAGAACAGGCCGAGGACGAACTCTTTGCAGTCTGACTTCACTTAAAAGCTTTGCCACCCGGTCCCAGTGTGCCTCCATGAGTGTCTGCCTTGCACTGTTTCACTGTCTGTGTCTGTCTGTCTGTCTGTCCGTCCGTCCGTCTGTCTGTCTGTCTGTCTGTCTGTCTGTCTACCTCTCTCCCTCCCTCTCTCTCTCTCTCCCTCTCTCTCTCTCTATGTGTGTGTGTGTGTATGTGTCCAGGTTTTGATTTCTCTGAAGACTCCTTAAGGTTCCTCTTTGACTACGAGGAAGAGCTCTCCAAGATGAAGAAGGTGGGTGTGTGGGTGGAAGTGGGGAATTTCACTTTTGATGCAGTTGACAAATCTATTGTGAAGTGCAAGGGGAGGATTGGGAGCAACGGGTTGCGCAGGAAGGGTAAAAAAGGGAAAGAAAGGGTGGGGGAAAACGTCGTTTCCTCAAGGTTGACGTCTGTCCACTCTTTCATTCTTGTGCCAACGATAAACTCCCTCCAAGGTTTATTTTCTCGCTTACTCACTCACTCACGTCTCCCAGCAGGGTCTGTTCTTTTTTTGGTTACGTGATGTACAACCTCTCTTTGTTTGCTTCCTTCCCGCGTGACTGCTCTTCTCCCCCCCTGCAGGTGAACAAAAACTGGCTTGGAAAGCTTGGCAGAGGATTCGACTGGTGGGGGTTTGATGCGGCGGGTCGGAGCGCTCTGTGGTTGTTCATTGAACCCGACTATAGGGTGGTCGACTGGGATCAGGCATCGGTCGGTCAGCACTCATTGCATTCCCTCAGTCAGGCATGCACTCAGTCGGCCAGGAGAATTAATTAAGTGGTTTCAATTGAGCGATCGAAGTGATTTGGTATCTACATCTGTCTGTCTGTCGGTCTGTCTGTGTGCATTTATGTCGAAGAACAAAGTTCCTGTCTTCCCTGCAGGAGCCCGAGAGGAGAGTGATCGTTGAGTTTTACGACAAGGCGATGAAGATGGAAGGCCCCTATGGAGCTCTCGCTGCGTTCATGAGTTTCCTTATGAGCGAGAACTCGGTGGGAGAGATCATCGCTCTGCATATGGGCAAGGACAGGTAAGCACCACTTGACGAAGAAAACAGACACACTCAAAAGAAGAGACGTCTGCATGTGTCCTCTCAGGAACCTTGGACAGACCTCACGGAAACAGGCGCTCGCTCACATTATTCGATGGCTTGATCGCCGATTAATTCAGTACAGTTTTGTCGGTGTGCAGCGTCTTTCGACCCGCAGCTCCTGCCTAAATTGCCTGGAGTATTTCCGTTCCGTTGTTTGTCTACCTGTCTGCCTGTCTGTCTGTTGTGTTCATGAAGAAAAGAAGGGAAAGAAACCATATGGTCTGTCTGAAGAAGAAACATACAGTCTGTCTGTCTGGAAACATTTTGACTGTTTCTTTGTGCCTTTTTCCGTGCCTCTTTGGATCTCTGTCTGGTTGACTGGGCGCTCTGCATTTTCCTGCCCTTTCTCCTTGTTGGCTGGCGTATAGTTTGGATGACTTTGACCGCCTTTATTGCTTGTGATAGTAAGACCACTTTGCTTCTATTATTGAATGTTATTGAACGTCTTCAATGTCTTACTTTTTTGTGAATGGACAATGGAATGCAGATACCTTCTGGCTCGGCCGAAGCAGGAGGCGATCTTCGGATACAAAAACTACGCCTGGAGACGGTGTCCCACCAGTGACCTTTCCGCGTATCGACGAAAAGCTCCCACGATTGAATATCTGGAGAAAGGGGATCCCGGGTTTGCCCCCTCCTCTCTTGTGCCATCTCCCGTCCGCTTCCCCCACAGAGCCCGAAACGGTCCTCACTACAGACCTTTCAAGAGGCAGAGGGTTAGAAGGAAAGAGAGGCAGAGGAGGAAAAGGTCCCCATCACCCGATCCTGACATGATGTGAAGAGGCAAAGAAGTTAAAATTCGATTGGCAGCAAGGCAGGTTGTTGTGTTAAGTGGGACTGCGTCGCGTCTCCACCCAGTCAGTCAGCCAGTCCAGGAAAAAGAATAAGTTTCAAGCAAGCAGGAAGGCAGGAAAGAAGATAGTCAGGAAAAGAGAAACAGAAAAAAGACAGGAGCAACACGAAAAATCGGGGGGGGGGGGTTCTTTTTATTTCATATAGAAAAGAGACGGGCGAGAAATGCCAAGCTTGGTATCCCCAGAGACGGACGGGTGAAGGAAGATGTGGGAAAATCGCAGGGCAAAAGAAAGCAAAAAGTGAAAGCGCACATACTCACTCTCTGTGCAAACGCAGCTGGACACACACTCACTTTCTGTGTGTGACAGCAGCGACCGAATTAAATAATTAATTAATTGGTTCGTGATTGTTTGGTTTAATAATAGTAAAGTGGCAGTTTCTTTCCGGCATGCAGTGAATGAACGTCTGTCTTTGCGATCGAAGGAATCAGAATCCCGTCAGCTGACGGAAGGGGAGAAATGGGGGGGGAGTAAAAGGCATGCAGGGGCCTGCAGGGGTAGGAAGTAGAGGCATGCAGCTAGTGACGCAGGTGGAGTCTGCCTTCTGGAAGGAAGGAAGGAATTCGAGGAGGCAGGGAGGGAGGGGGGACCCGAGTGGGCCCTCCCACCAAACGTGGGAAGGAGACAATGAAAGAAAGAAAGAAAGAAAGGACGGAAAATGAGAGGAAAGAAGAAACGAAGGACAGCGGGTGGAGGTTGTCCGAGGGAAGCCAGATGGAGAGTCTGAGGGGAATAACATTACA
>JAHBMJ010001964.1:50044-60044 GCA_018398765.1 Chromera velia | reverse complement strand
GCAATCTGATTCTACACATTTCCATATTCAGATTCATCCTTTCTGTATGGGTGAGTGAGAACATATCGCCAAACAGGCTTTCCGTCTTTCTGCATGCACAAGAACTCACTCACTCACTGACCGTTGTTGACTTGATGATGTCCTCTCTCATGTCTTCAAACTTGCTCGAGGCCACCCCGATCTTCTCCACCACCGCCTTGACTGCTTCCCTCCACCCGGCAGTCTCGGGCACCCTCTCTGTCGCCTTGTCCCACCACATCGGACCCTTGGCAGCGAATCGCGTCTGGAAATTTTGATTGTAGAATCGCTCCGTGGACCATCTGCTTTCGTTCAACGAGAAGACAAGACAGGCATTCAGAACGGAGAGCCCATAGGTTACTTCATACACCAAAGGAGATAAAGCAAAGCAAGACCGTGAAAGGTTCGGTTGAGGAAATAGCGTGATTAAAGGAGGGACAATGAAACGGATGGACATGTATACACATCGACCGACAGACTTCATTTTTTCGCCCTCGGTGAGGAGTCCCGCGTTCCCGACCCATTTTGTCTTCGTCTCTTCCAGCTGATACCCAGCGGAGTAGAGGGCATCCCTCAGGCTCTGGATCTTTGTACGTGTTCCTTTCTGCATTCATTTTGTTGAATGTCAGGGTGCAAAGATTTATGAAAGATTGGGTGCGTCAAGAGAGAAAAGAGCGAATATGTGCTCGAGAAAAGAGCTCATCGCAAAAAGATGGGAGTAGAGAGGGATTCGGACTTTCTCAAACGAGAGAATATCCTACAGGTATGTGAGAGGCGTAGATGAGCATGCAAGGGTCTAGACCCATTGTCAGGTCGTCTTTGGAGACCTGTGCCGCTGTGTGTATGCGCTTTGGTTTCCGTAATATTCTTCACTTTCGTCGTATGAATTACTTGGTGAGGCAGAGACTCAGTGATCGAGAAAGCCACCTGCTCAGAATGACAGAATGGCTCAGTTTGTAAATGAGGGGCTGCAGAAGCACGACAGTGACTAAAACAGTAGTTAGCACCTTCTTGAAAATGCAATGTGGTGAGTGAGTTCGAGTGTACCGAACGAAGAGAGCAGAGAAAACTTTTTGCTTCACTCACTGACTGACTGACATAATCTGGAGAAACAAGGGGGGGTTTCTCCTCTCCTCCGACCTGCACGAAAAAAAAGGAGTACAGCGATGCGATGCGATGAGGTGAAAGAAAGAAATCAAATGAAATGAAATGGGGAACCCCACAACAACCACGTGACTCCATCATGGCTGCCGTGGAATCGGATGAATCCATTTGATGGTTGGTGCTCTTGCCCGACCGCTGTGCTGTGCTTTTCTGCACCCCCATACCTTTGTCTTTGTCAATGAGGAGTTTTGTCTTTGTCTTTCTGTCTATCAACCTATCCGTCCAGCTGTCTCTCTGTCCATACAGTCCCGCATTTGTCTGTCGATCAAGTATTTCTAAGAGCTTCCCTTTTTGATTCAGAAAGGAACTCTCAAGAGAGTGAAAGCGCAAGAGACAGAGCGACAATGAGTCGAACCCCCGTGATCAAAAAGAAAGGAAAAAAAGGAACAAAGGCAGAAAGAACCAACTGCCGGAGGTCCCGAAGGAGGAGGAGGAGGACCAGGCGGAAGTCCAGGAGGAAGAGGAAGATCTCCAGGGGGCAACACAGGGGACTCGGAATTTCCTGCAGGGGTTAGGAGAACAAAAAACAATTAACTTCGGTCGGCACTGAGAAATAGGAGAACGTGCGTTTATGAACAAGGCACCTCAACTTCCTTCCTCACAATACACCACAGACTGACAGAGCCAGGCAAATGGCCGAAGGGAAAGACAGAGAAAGGATGGATGGATTCATATCACACACGTGAACGCCCACCCGAGCCAGGTGGAGGTGGAGGGGGGGGTCTGAATCCCTCCACATACACGAGGGCCTTGATGTTGGCATGCACCTCCCCGTCCCAAACTTTTTGTTGCATGTCCTCGAGCTGCAAATAAGTAAATTAAATTCAGTATTCGACTCGAGAAAGAAATATAAGGGCATCACGGCAGGGGGACTGCGCAGATCTGAGTGACGAATTTTGAATTCAAGTCGTGAGAGGGAAACTGGTCTTTTTTTCTGCCTTGTCCTGCTGTCAAGGTTCTTCTGCTCGAATGATTGTGAGCTGTGGACACTCTTCTGTGACTTGCAAACACCGAATTTCGTGGGCGAGCGTGTTTTGTGGAGGATGCCTGGAGACATGCCGCGAAAATGCATGTGTACATCTGTTATATATTGCTACATACATGCACGATGTACCTGTACAAATACGCAACACATGCACATGAACGCAGGCATGCGCCCACAACCAAGCATAAAAAAGCACACACACACACACACACACACACACACACACACACACCTTCTCAAGAAGGAATCTGAACTGACCGTCTCCTTCAGGGCGTCCCTTTTCGGAATTTTATTCGGAGGCGCAATGGCCTTGTCGACGTATTTTTCTCTCCACTGCATGCACAGGAATTGGAATTGGAAGAGGAGGAGGAAGAGCGGGGTCTGGGGGTGGAGGAACGAGGAAAACAGATAACAAAAATACTCAATTCCCTTCATTTTCTTTGCGCTTTCCCTCTGTTGCTTTCGCTCTCTCTCTCCCTCCCTCCCTCTCTCTCTCTCTCTCTGTGTGTGTGTGTGTGTGTGTGTGTATATATATATATATATATGTACATCTAATCTGTCCAAATGGCTTCCTGTCTCCGTCTTTGTCAACCCGTTTGGGGCTTTTTTGCAACCTTCCAATGGGGTTTCTCCAGACGGCCTCTGTGCGTCAAGACATTTGTGGAATTGATGCAATGGCCTTCGGTCTGACCGCAAACACGCAAGGCAGCCTCGAGATGCCCACAGTTTTTTGAGAGGGAAGAGGAAATATGTTGTTGGCACCTCTCTGGTTGAGTGTGCGTGAGTGGTGGTGGTTTCGTCCGCTCTGTCTCCCCGTGTATCTACCTGCCTGCCTGTCTTTCCGTGTCTCAGGTAGTCTGTGTGTTTGTCCGTCTGTTTGTTTGTGCATCTGTCTGTGGGACGACTGGACTTTGGAACGACCGGTACGGTGTGTGGAGTATCGCGTATTGAAAGTTTTCCTACGCAGGTAACTCGATGCACGCACCTGAGAGTAGCTGGCTTCCCCACTCTCCTTGAAACGGGCCATTACAATGTCGTGTAACTGTATGATTGTCATGCTTGGTCCAGCCTGCAGGTTTATATCAAGGGAAGAGAAAGAGTCATTGTGGAAGAGGGGCAAAGGGGGGCCTGGCTGTCAATGCTTGTCGTGCATTGCATTTGTGCACTTGTTCTTGAAAGAGAATACATCATGCAGTCAGTAGATTTATGGTTCAGTGTGTCAGAAAAGAGAAAATACGCCGGAGGGTACCTCTTTGAATGAATGCATGCCCTGTTGAAGCATCGATGCAATGCGCGCTCGCGCAGACTGACTTTTTCGATCTCCTCACAAATTTCCTCCCAAACCTGCAGAGCACGCACACACACAAATTTAGACGGCTGGATAGACATGCATGCACACACGGAAAAGCATTTTCTGAAAGCATTACATGCGCACGCACGGGCAGTAACATCACTACCAACCTCTTGGTTTTACCTCATTCTCGAAGCACCGCGCATACATCCATGTCTTTTTGCTGATTAAAGAACGGACCTTCGGTGGCTGCCCCCCTCTCAGGGATGCACACCCTGGCTTGGCAAGGAATGCCGAGAGAAAGCAGACAAAGAGGAGGAAAAGATTCATTGCTGCAAGCCGAAAGGAAGAACTGCAATTGAAGTTTCCTTGTTAGGCCGTCGACAGAGAAGACATGCAGAGGTCCTTATGAAATGCAGTGCACTCCCAGCTGATGCAGGGGCGCAAGTGAGGCCTTGCAATGAACTCTTTGGGCAAGAGCGAGCGGGGGACCTTGAAAAGCTGACAGCGTCTTGGTTACTTATATAATGTAGAATCGTGCCCTATCAATCTCATGCCAAGTCCTTCCATGAATGGAGAGCTATGCGGAGAGATCGAGTCTGCATTCTCTGAAATGTAAGCCGAACTATGAAGGGAATGGTGTATATATATATATATATATATATATGTAATTGATACAATTAAATGAAGCAAACAAACATGCAATTTTTAAAATGCATGCATGCATGCAAATTTATATATGCATCGATCGACGATCGCGAGACGAACAACACGTTCATACATGCACGTTCCATAGGACTCGCGCAAACTCTCTAGAATTATCGATATAAGGACGCGCGCGAGGACGCGCGTCAAAAATCTTTTGTCTGATATTAATATACGCCCTCTACGTGGAATCACCAAACTCTGCATGAGCATCGAACTGTCATGAACTGTCCGCCGTCGATCTGTCAGACAGCAGCATTGCCGAAGTCAGTGGAAGATCGTACAGCTACCATCGATGCTGTTGTGAGAGTGCGCAGGGACGACAGCCGGACAAAGACGTTTTTTATTTTTCTTTTATGTATGTGTACACCTGAACGGTCGCCAGAGGAAAAGTTCCCCCCCAACTTAATCGACACCCGTTGTATGCCTTCGTTCAGTGGGCGGCCTGCATTCCTGACCGATCCATTACTGCCGTAGGCACAGGAAGACGCAGGGCATGCGGAGATTTCGGAGGCTGTCGTCGACTGATTCAACGGAGAGAGAAAAGTCGCGGGCAGGGCAACTGCCAGGAGGGATTTTCGTTGTGTTCCTCTTGTTTTTCTGCTGTGGTTTTCTCCTCCTTTTCCGCCCACCAGCCCCTCGTTTTTTGGACCAAATTCTCAACGGAGCGCAGGGAGATGATTCTGTACAGGAGCAATCAGATGTTCCGACCGAGTTGCAGATGACGGTTGACGAGAGCCTGTGTCCAAATGCTGCCCGGATGGGTACACAGGACGTTGAAGGGGGGTGGTTTACGTGTGACCCTGAGGCCCTCATAGGAGGAGAGGGCAAGGGCTGTGTGGTGTCCTCTTTTGGGATTCGGGGTGATTGGAATTTTGACGAGGCGATGCAGAAGAAAGGGTGCGAGGTCCACGGATTCGAGCCGTCTCCTGACGAGCAACCGAAGTCACAGGGAGCATATGAGTCCATGGGGGCGCACTTTCATCCCTTCGGCCTGGGGTTGGCTGATGCCACTGTGGGTCCAGGAGAGTCCCCTTTTCGTTGGCCTGGAATAGATTACCTGAAGGAGACCAACACCCTCCCGTGGACACTCAAACGTCTTCCGACAATCATGGAGAGCCTAGGCCACTCCCGTCTGTCCTTTCTGAAAATCGATATAGAGGGTGGAGAATGGGACAGTTGGATGGACGTGGTCAACACTGACTGGGATGTGTTTGCAACAGAACTCCATTTTCCTCCTAAAGAGTACTTCATAGTGCACAAACGTGGGAACGATGCGGTACCGGCAACAGAGACATTGGAAACAACAATCGTGCGCAACGGCGCGTACCCACGAAACGAGGAGCCTGCAGATCCGCCGTGGGTGGACCGAATCTATCTGTTGAGGAAATTGCTTGCGGTGTCGGATGTATGGAAGATAGAGCCCCATCCAGATGATAAATCTTGTATGAATGTGTACTTTAAAAGAACGAAAAGACGTGAGTGAAAACCTAAATGAAAACTTTGAACAATTTTAGTCAATGTTATTGAATGTAGTTGAATGAGTGAAACGCTAGGTGAAACGATTCTACCCCTTTGACAACCTAGTCGACAACATATATATTTAGATATATATTTTTGTTGCATTGTGTTCAACTTTTATAAAGTATCTAATAAAGTATATAATTTAAATGAATTGAATAAATTAATGAATAAATTGAGATGGTTGCCAGGCTAGGACTGCTAGGTACCAAGGTGCATGATTAAAATTAAATATGACAATGATGAACCGACCCTTTGGATATATATGTTTTTACTTATCTTTACTAAGAGCAGCTTAAATAATAAATATATCATAAAAATCATATACAGTGTGATATATGCAAATTAAGTAGCCAACTTACTAAAAATCTTTAGTACTCTGCCCCATAGCATAACATAATATGCACATATATATATTTGTACGATTAAAACCACGCCCCTAAATAGCCATAAAACCACACTTATTGTCTAAGTAGTAGTGTATTTAATCTAAATATTTAACTTATATAATTTAAGTAGGTCTTTTATCATCCATTACGTCATGGTTCACAATTTGAAAAACGAGTTAAATCCATTTATTAATTTGTATTGAATCATATGCAAAGTGACTGACAGAGTTTCTTTTTAAATTAAGTTGTGCCGGATAACAAGTTTTCCCACGTTTATTCATGTCTGACTTGTACTTTCTTGGTATGGGCTTCAACATTTATTAAACGCGTCTTCTGATTTCTTCCATGTCTTACGCAGTAACTCCCCATGCGTCTAGGTAGCAGTCCTGCAATGCAAAGATCAGACTGTATGGCTTACATGTGCTTCTTTGAGAAAGTTGTTCCAAAACCTTCAGTACTGGCAGACAGTTGCTAGAACAGTCCATTTTTACTCTCCTGCGGAGACTGAGTCTGCTTTCTTCCATCTTTTCCCGCGCTTCCGTTTCCTTTGTTTTAGACAGCGCATTTTTCTCCCCGTGTTTTTTCCCGGCCAGCTGTACACCCCTGCAGGGGTCAAGTCTGATGATCGAAGACGCACACGCTACGCTCACAGATAGAAAGAAAGAGACGCACACGCTCACAGATAGAAAGAAAGAGACGCACACGCTCACAGATAGAAAGAAAGAAAGAGAAGCTTGGAAGAAAAGAAGACAGGAGAGAGTTACAAACGAACCGACCAAGAGAAAGATAGAAAAAAAAGACTTTGCGCGTGAACGATCGAGCAACAGACGAGCTGCCTGCATGTCACCAGATGTCGACTGAATGCGTAAAATATGCGAAACTCTACACACTTCTTCCTCACGGGCTTTTTCTCCCTCTGCCCGTCTCCCCCCGTCTCGCGGAGTTTTCTCTTTTCATTTTCCAATTTCCATCTCTCCTTTGTTGTCTCTTTGTAACATCAGTCTACCTCCCTTCCCAATGTTTCTACGAAAATGACTCCCACCCAATTTCATTCCTCTCTCTGCACCCTGTTTGTGGTATCGTGTCAGCTGCTTTCTGGTTACTTCAGAACAGCTCTCCAGGCACAAACTCGGGCAGGCAATGTCGTTCCACCTCCCGTGTCCGGACGGTGAGTAAAATGGAGGAGAGATAGGCAGAAAAGAAAAACACCAGACACGCAGACCCTCCGTGGCGGTATGTTTTGGGTCTTCACGGTTCTCTTTCCTTCCTTCTCTCTTTTCCTAGAAGCCCTGTGCATCTGCCCACCGATTTCATTGTCATCGATCCATCCATCCATCCATCCATCCAGACTGACTGAGTGACTGTACTTCTAAATTCAGAACAAAGTTATGGGTGTGAAATGACAAAAGAAGGCGAAACAAACTTCAAAGGAAGAGAAAAGGCAGCCAGACAGACGTTAGGCAGTAAGTACTACATGTAACCGGGCGGCAATTCCCCCTTCGCCGCTCCCCGTCTGAATGAATCCCCTCCTCTGGCCCACCAGTTTTCTTTCAGCCACAAATTCTCCCTCCCCTTGCGATACCCCTTACCTCGCTCATCAAGCACCACACTGAGTGCTTGAATGTTCGGGCTGTCACCTCCGTTTTGTCTTCCCTGCCCTTCCCGAAACCCCTTTCCCACACTTCTTCTTTCTCCCTTCCCTAAGTAACTTCTGGGTCCTGCAATTCGTATGCATGTCTACGCAAGTTGCTAATATTAATAAAACAATTTCATTTGAGGGAAGCGATGTACGAGGGCGCGACTCTGAACTGGAACACGTTCCCGAATCGCCGGTCGAGACGGAAGTCCGTTCTGTCGATCGCCCTCTGTTTGTGGACAACCACGTCTCTGCATGCAGAGAGGGAAGGAAGAGCAGAGAACAGAAGAGAAGAGGAGAACGCGTATCACACACACATTCATATACGTGCAGATGCCAACAAAGAAAGAGAGACAACACAACAACAGAATAATTTTCGAGAGAAAAAAACAAGGGGAGGAAATCGGTGCGACACATCCTTTACACGATAAACGTCAGGACAAACCAACCACTCCCCGAGGCCCGCACATACGCGCGCCGGCACAAGGAAGAATGGGGAAACAAACTGACCGCATGTCATCAATGAATGCTCGATTGATGTTGTAGAAGCAGTGCCTGCAGCGAGAAAGACGGAGGTATTTGTGAAAAAAAAAAGAGTGCACCACGTCAAGATTCTCTTGACAGCTGTTCGTTACAAAGAGGCAAGACCTCCCCTCAGAACCTCTGCAAATTTCTTTAGACTCTTGTGCGCTAGAAAGAGCCCCCCCCCCTTCCACATGCACACACCCCAACTCACCTCAGAGAACTCTCTGAGCTGACCTGAGAACGTCAGAGTTATGGTCCACAAAGGATGTGTCGATGACGTCCATATCCAGGTAGCCAGAGGAGGAAGTGGAAGAGCCAGCAGGGGCAGGGACAGAAACAGAGGGCAGAGGTTCCCGACGGGGCTCTTGAAGGTCTTCCTGTTGATCACGCGAAGGACGGCGTGACGATCCCACATCCCCCTGCTGACCTTCTAGAAGGCCGCCGTCCTTTGAACGGGCAGAGGCAGAGGAGGCCACAACGTCTCTGACAGCTACAGGAACGCTGACAGGGGTGACGCTTGCAGTCTGCCCACTGGTTGAGCCGGACGCATGCGGAAGAAGTTCCGCTGTCTCCACATCCTCTCCTTCGGGTGATTCCTCTTCGTCCTCTGGGCCTCCATCGACTTCAGATTCAGACAACATGCTGCCGTCTCCACCCCTTCGGGCCTGTCTCCCTCTTCCTCTTGCATTCTTCTCATTGTGGGCAAACGGCTCTCCCATCTGTTGGATGAAAAGAGAACTTTCCGGGACTTCGTCAGCTGACGTGTTCATCCCACTGATTGGCATTGAAGGCATCACCGAGTCCAGAGGGGCTAGGCGCTGCAGCAACCTGCCCCCCCGTCCCCTGCCGGCTGAGAGGGAAGCTCTGCCGGTATCCTCACGGAGTTCGTAGAGGCGCTTGCCCAGGGACTTCTGTCCTGTCCACAGCTCGGACATGTGCAGAGCCTGCAGCAAAAAAAGGAGACGAAGAAGACATCAAAGAGGAGAGAAGCAAAAGGTAGATGGGAGAGAACCAAGGACAGAGAGAAATGGGGGATTCACGCCAACGCAAAGCAGCATGCAGCACAAAGAGAAAACTATCAGAGCAGAAAGGCAGGGAGAAAAGTCTACTCGGGGAAGAAAATGCTTGCCCGAGAGACGGCAGCGATAAGAGACTGACTGCATCCGTCGCCATATGCAGATGTCCGAATTTCAGGATGGAAAATTTGTTTTGAGACAAGCAGCAACACGAAGAACCACCGACCGACCGACCGACCCTGTCTCCTTTGTCTGCATAGAGGGTGATCAGGTTGCAGATACGACGGAGAGGCCAAAACTCCTGCACAGGATTCGTTGAAGTTCCCACACATACACACACATACACACAGGCATGTACACACACAGATAGAGTGGGCACACACACACACACACACACACACACACACAGAGAGAGAGAGAGAGAGAGAGAGATGCACCGACCCTATTCTGAGATAGAGTGGGCACACACACACACAGAGAGAGAGAGAGAGAGAGAGAGAGAGAGATGCACCGACCCTATTCTGAGATAGAGTGGGCACACACACACACACACACACACACGCGCGCGCGCGCGCGCGCACACACACAGAGAGAGAGATGCACCGACCCTATTCTGAGATAGAGTGGGCACACACACACACACACACACACACACACAAACACAGGCTTCTACCGACCCTATTCTGGGATAGAGAGGGCACACACACACACACACACACACAGAGAGAGAGAGAGAGAGAGAGAGAGAGA
>JAHBMJ010001964.1:22908-50039 GCA_018398765.1 Chromera velia | reverse complement strand
GGGCACACACACACACACACACACACACACACACAGAGAGAGAGAGAGAGAGAGAGAGAGAGATGCACCGACCCTATTCTGAGATAGAGAGGGCACACACACACACACACACACACACACACACACACACAGAGAGAGAGAGAGAGATGTACCGACCCTATTCTGAGATAGAGAGGGCACACACACACACACACACATACACAGAGAGAGAGAGAGATGTACCGACCCTATTCTGAGATAGAGAGGGCACACACACACACACACACACACAGAGAGAGAGAGATGTACCGACCCTATTCTGAGATAGAGAGGGCACAGACACACACACAGACACACACACACACACAGAGAGAGAGAGAGAGAGAGAGAGAGAGAGATGTACCGACCCTATTCTGAGATAGAGAGGGCATACACGCACACACACACATACATACACACACGTACACGCACACCGAGGAAGTGGAAGAGGGATAAGCGATTGAAGTTCTGTCAAGGTGACATGACCAAAGATTTCCGAAGTTTCACCGATTCAAACCTCACTCTCAGCGCGAGAGACACACTGAAAAACAGACAGACAAACAAAGAGACAGACATTTTTGACGAACTCCTCCAAAGGGTAGTCGGGATTCAGGAGGATCGTTGACAGCACCCGAATACTGCCACGCCAGTCTCCATCGGCAGCCTCCCCGCCCTCCCCCCCCTTCTTACGCCCCCCCAAATGTCCGCCTCGGCCCCCTCCCCCTTGCTTCTTGCCGGGGCGATTTGCGATTGCAAAAACACTGCAGAAGCAGCGGTAGCAGCACAGGGAGGAGAAAGGGAAACCAAACAGGATCACAAGGAATTCAGACTGCTGAAGATTGTGAAGGCGTCGAAATGAGGAAAGACGAGAAAACGCGCAACCGCGTCTCTCCAAATGGATACTCGCCAGAGGTGAAAGCAAGTAGCATCACTTTTCAGCCGGTCAGAGAATCATTGAGAAAGGGGAGCCATAAAAAACTAAAGCAGACAGTAATGAAGAAAAAAGGGGAGACGTGAGAAGAGAAAAAACGCGCGCTTTGCGCTTTCCAGCCCCTCACCAACCAACCAACCCGCTCTCGTAGCACCCATTCATTCCATTGAAGAAAGTCCTGGCACCGGCAGAGTGACTCAGAAGGTGGACGTCAGTGACTCCTGCAATTGATTAAGAAAAAAGGGCCAGAAGGAATCCTCAGTCATCAACATCATCTGCGAGAATGGAAGGGAAAGAGACGGCTGCCTCTTGCTCGACTCAAAAAAAGTCCCAGAAAGACTCGCCTCCTTTTGAGCCGTGATGACTCTTCCCTCCTTCCCTCCCTTGCTGGGCATTCAGACAGACGGGCGGACAGAGAAGTTGAACCTCATCGACGATCAATCAATCAATGACTCCCTCACTCTCCCTTCCTGACCAACCAACCAACCAACCAGCTGACCGACCTGCTTCAGCCAGGGTGCACATGAAAGTGGTGAAGGCCTTTCGGATTTCAGGTTTGTGTGCTCTCTTCGTTGCCACAGTGTAGAAGGCAGGAGAGAGACTACCGCACAAGTCCCCAGGCCAGCTGAAGACGATCGGGCGGATTCTTTGGGGGAATTTGGCAAACGCGAGCAGCTGGCCCATTTGGGACAGACCCTGAAAGAAAGCATCAATCAGCGCACAGGCACAGCAGAGCACCACAGTCCACTGTGTGTGTGTGTGAGAGAGAGAGAAGCAAAATTCATCAACAGCGAGGAACCAGTGCCCTTACTCACGAACTTCTTCCCGAGTGCGTGCACTCACTCACCCATGAGAGAGATGTGTTGAAGCCATGGACGAAGACGACGACTTCTGTACCCCCGCTTTCAGGCCCGAGGAAAGTGCCAGCCGCAGTCCCCCGCACACGCGTCAGGAGGTTGCTCCAACGCCAACGCCGCTTTGGCCCTGCAGAAGCAGAAGAAGAGGCCGAGGCCGAGCTAGAAGAGCTGCCTGGTGCTGTTGCTGCTGTCTCCTTTTCTTCCTCTGCCTCTGTCCAGCCCCCCTCCGCCTCTGACTGCAGCAGGGGCGCCGAATTCCGCTGGGAGATCGCTGACGGGTCCGCGGTTGCGTCAGCAGAGAGAGAATGCTGCTGCAGGAGGGAGTCTGCGAAGGACGCGTGTTTGCGGAAGATGTCTGAGTACCGATCCACGAACGTCTGCCTCCTCTGAGAGAGGCCATCCTTTGAGAGAGACGCGACGCCGGACGAAGACCCAGTGGGACCCCCAGGATGCGCCGCCCCGCCCGTACCTCCCACGGCAGCCGCCGCCGTGGGAGTGCGGGGAAGAGGAAATTCGACCTCTCCCTGGGATGCTCTACCTCCGCTCAGGAAGGACTGGAGGCAGACAGACAGACAGCCAGGACAGCATAGAAGGGTCCGAGGGAGGGGAGTCGCGCACAGATGTGCAAAGGGAGAAGAAGCAAACAAAACAATCAGACGAGAGAGAGAACAGACGAGAAAAAAAAGAAGAGGAGTCAGAACGTAACGGCCAAAGGAAGGAATGACTAACAGTTCTTCCCGTGGCCCGTTTGCATAATCGAAATTGCCCATCTCTCGTCCTTTCTTGTCTGCCTTTCTTCACCCTTGCTTGCCTTTGAGGAGACGATCAAACTTCAACTGGCTGGGCACGCCGCCCTTACCACTTCATCTCATCACTAACTAATCATATGACAAACTCTCTCTCAGAAAAATGAACAAGAGCGCATGCATCACCTAAACTGACTGACTGACGTGCATAAAGGGCGCAGATGCTCTGTAGTGCATGTTCACGTTCTCGTCCTCATGCTCCCCCCCCGACTGCTCGCTTCGCTTCTCCCACCCCGCCCCTGCACCAGCCCCTGTGGACGGCACGGGTAGAGCAGTCGTCCGGATGGCCTCCGAGGTCTCAGGCCCCCCACCCGCTGTTGACGCTTCCGTCTTGTGTCTCCTCACCCCGGCACTCTCTATTGCTGCTGCTGAGTGTATCGGTTGAGGAGACGGCGACTTGGAACGGAGAAAGGACTGCGATGGGGACGCGTGGGCAGACCCTCTGCCTTGTTGGTGCGTTGAGTGGCCCTTAGCAGGAGAGGAGGGAGCACTCACACGGGGGGGGAGAGGGGGGAGGTTCTGCAGAGTGTTGGATCGTCCAATACCCCCCTTGGCTGACGAGGCAGGAGGGAGGGCCGGGTTCTCTGGAACCATCGTTGTCTGCATGCATTCATCTCATCAATCATCCAACCAAGGAAGCAAGGAAGAAAGGATAGAAAGAAGAGATCACCATCGTCGTCTGCATGCATTCATCTCATCAATCATCCAACCAAGGAAGCAAGCAAGAAAGGATAGAAAGAAGAGATCACCATCGTTGTCTGCATGCATTCATCTCATCAATCATCCAACCAAGGAAGCAAGCCAGAAAGGATAGAAAGAAGAGATCAAACTTTCGTCAACTACAAAGAAAAGCGGAGGGGCACATGGAAGTCTCACAGAAGGAAAGAAAGCAGAGAGAGGCAAAAAGTCTGCGCACGGTAGTCCAAAAACAGGGACGGACGGACGGAGAGCTCATATGTTTCCTTCTTTCTTTTCCAACCTTCCCTTCATGTAGACAACAGACGGACATGCAGACTGACAGGCAGACACACAGACGGGAGAGAAGCGAGAAAGACAAGCAAGCCGGAGGGAGACCTAGACAGACTTACCAAAGGAGCCAGCATTGTGAGAACCCAGAGGGGACCCGCTCCTATTCCCTCAGCCTCCCGCTTTGTGAACAGGCCACCCAGGCTCATCACGTTGTGCCTCTGCTTCTTCACCGGAGGGGAAACCAGGGGGGCACCGCGACCCTCCTCAAGATCTCCCGCCCCTCCGGCCACTCTGTCTGTCAGTGCTCTTTCCGCGGGAGGGCTGCTGTAAAGTGGTACCTGCAGGTGTACGTAGAAGCACACAAGGTAAGAGGTGACATACATAGAAAAAGAAATGCAAGCAAGCATTTTGTTTTCTCGTAAATTGTCTCCCTGTATGGGTTTCTCTTCCCTCGCGACGAAAAGAGCTGAGAATTCTATCGAAGAAACGAAGGAATTAAACATACCAACATACCAAATTCGATTGTTACTCTGCATCTATCTCACAGACAACAGGCAAACATGCCACCCGTGCCTTGCACCCCAGACTGTAAAGCAGGGCACCACACAACACCACAGACAAATTTGAACATGCACCGACTCAATTCCTTCCTTCCCTCCCGCAGCCCACAGCCCACCTTCGGGTCAAAGAAGAGGACTTGAGGGAAGTCGCAAAAGAAAGTTCCAGACACAGAGCACTCCACAGCCGCAACACCCCAATCGACCCCAGACCAGTCCCCCCCCCGGCAGGAAGCAAATCCGACTCGAAGATTCACGAAGATGCTGCCGCTTCCCGTCTCCTGTGAAACAAAAGGGCCCACAGGGAACCCACGCCACCAGAAACCCTGCAAGCAAACAGAACAGGACGGTGAAAGGCACAAAATGAGCGTTTACATTGCAACCATCCACGGGATTTGTACGAGAAGAGGGTGCGCATGAATGGGCTTATCCGCACTTTCCCTTTTTGTCTTGTCTCTTCAAGAGTAATTGTTGTGTTTGCCTCTTCCAGCCCTTCTGCATTGATGAATAGATAAAACCGCACACACGCCTCATGCATCGACAAACCTGCATCGATCCTCCTCTCGTACTCACAGGAAGCAGATCGATCATTCATTGGCCAGTCGACAGAATCACTCATACACGGATACACTTAGAGACGGGCACAGACACAGACGCGTGCCCTGTCGCTTTGATCATCGCCGCACCACCAATCAAGACAACAGAGGAAAGGAAGAAGCGGGAAGAAGACAGCAAGCGCCGCCTCGGACCCCTGCATTCCGATTCGATCAGCCCTGACAACTTCCTTCAGTCGATGAAACGCGAAGAAGCACTAGATCGTTACAGTCCTCCAACGACCGGACTCGCTCACCTGTAGTCTCTCCCCGTGTGCCTGGGACTCCTCCCACTCTCCGTATCCGTCTGGGAGTCCGTTCTCGTCCACCCGCCCTCGGTAGTTGATCGTCTGTTGGAACGGGCGTTCACTGTTGCCTGCTCCCCCCCCCCCACACACAAGGAACAAAAAAGAAGTTTCATTTTCACTTCATGGTGATGTTGCAACTGCATGTTGTCGCCTCTCCGCCTCTCCGAAAGAAAGGGGATCATCAGCTCTCGCCTCAAAGCACGCAAAGTAAGAAAGAGAGAAAGAAAAACAGAGAGAGTATTTAAGCAAGTCAGCGTACAAACACAACAAAACAAATCATTGCTCTACTGACTGCCTGACGCACGCACTGACCCCATCCTGCTGCCCTCGAAATACTTCTGAAGAGACGAATGGAGTATTGCTTGATGGCGTCGACGCAGCAGCAGGTGGTGTTGCAGAGAAAGTAGGCATTTCGCTTCAAAGTGAACCCGGCACGGCCACCGTAAGCCTGCAGACGGACGAATCGAAGACGGAGTGAAAGACAAATGAAATGAAAGGGCCTCACTTCTTCCCGACGCTCCGTGCAGGCGTGCAGATACTCTGTCTGTTCAGAAGAGACTGTCAGCACATTTTCATGTGCCTTCATCCGAAGGACAGACGAGAACCATGCATGGAAAGAAGGTTGTTCCAGAGGAAGAATGAGAACACACGCCATGGATCGAGGCAGAGAGCTGATCAAACACTCTACAACAGAAACAAAAGCCGAAGAGGAAAGGGAGAGAACTATGGCGAGGAGGGGGCAGACAGGAAGAGAAACAGGAAAACACAAACACACGAACAGAAAACGATGAACAAAGAAAAAGAGAAGAAAAGAGAGAGAGCTAGGAAGAGATCAAAGCCGACCGACCTGCTCAAACGTCTCCAAAGCATTCAACCACCGACCCCTGGCAGTCAGTTCAGGCAGGTACTTCACCCACAGCCAGGACCCAACAAAGACGACCACCTGCATGGACGAACGCTCAACCATGGACGGTGTGTGTTTTTACGTACGCGTGCAATATTTTTCCAGCCTCAGCGAAAAAAAGACGAACCTCGATCTTGTGCCTTTCTTTTTACCTTTCAAAGCACTTTTGCACGCTACAGGAACCCAGCCAAAGCCGCGTTAAGCATTCATTGGCTCAGCTGAAGGTGCAGTCAGTCCTTCAGTCAGGTACCCAGCGGGGAGAAAAGGAAGAGAGAACGCACTCGCAAGATTACATATGAATGGAAGGGTGGATTGGCAGGTGGGCACAGACAGACATACCGACCGACCGACGTACCCACCTGAAAGAACACATAGACCCAGAAGAGAGTCATTCTCGCGTTGATGCCGGGAATCAAAATGCCGCTCTGCAGAGAAGAATTGAAGGAATGGAGAATTTAGCAGAGGAGACCAAGCAGATTTCTGGACTTCAGGGAAGAAGAGAGCAGATTTATGGACTCTGTATGCACACATTTCAAGCGGGGGGGAGAAGGGGGGCCCTACCCAACCTTCCTTGCACAGCGCGTCGAGTCATTTTTTGTCACCCACAAAGATGTCTGCGCGGTCTGCCGTTCTTCTGAAGCTTTCCTTCTGCTCGTCAGACACAGACCGTCTTTCTCATTGCTTCTGGCTCTGCTTCTTTTTCTTTCCGAAAGGTGCCGCCCCTTTCTTTTATTTTCTTGCTCTTTGCTTTGATCGACTTGGCTGACGGACCAACCTTTTTCCAGTCAGGAGGCAGGATTCCCCCCTGGTCCGGACCATACCACCAAAGCGATAACTGGTCGAGAAGAAAGACGAAAATGCAGATCCAACTGAGGAACTCTGCCCACTGCAACGACCGAGTGAGCTGCCATGTGGCGAACCAGTAGAGGATCCGCACGACTATGAAGAGGCCGACCAGTTCAACCACCACCCACCCCCACGAATTGTCTCTCAACTTGACTCCTATCGAGTAGACACGCGCAGGCGGTGAAGAAGAGGAAGAAGAAGAAGGAGAATCGAGCGTGTCCCCAAAAGTGTCCCCTACCGCCAAGCTGTCCTCCCTTTCCCTCTCCCTTTCCTTTCTTCTCTCGGACACTTTCTGCTTTTCCGATGCGGGCGAAGAGCTCTGAGAGGAGCGCAAGAAAGCTGCGACTGGCTCCAGAGCGTTGCTCAATTGCCTGAGGGCCCTTCGTGTGGTCTTGAATAATTTTGAAGGACCCGCGCCAAGTGCTTGCTGCATCCACGGACAGACAGACAAAAGCACGTGAGGACAGCCAGGAGCCGTCGACACAGACAGAAAGGCAGACAGGCAAGCCGGCCCTCTGGCAGATGGGCGGACAGGCAGGAAGGCAGGCACGCAGGTTGGAGATAAGCTGACAGGCCAACAGGAAGGCAGGAAAGCAGACGCGCCGATCAAAAACCTGGTCAGAGATGTAGGGGAAGACACATACGGATGCATTCGCGATATGAGATGGCGGAGTGGGTGGCTGTGTAGGACGCAGCTGGAATCAGTTCGGGGAGCTGACCTGATCGCCCTCGTCGTATTGAGTGGAGGCTGTCTTGGTGTCCTTCCTGATGTCAAACACGATGTAGTTCAGAAGCACCAGGCAGAAGAGGACCACCATGATGGGACGAAAGAGGGGGACCTTCCCACGTACCCCCCTCAAGCGCCTGCGCACCTGTCTGTAGTCCATCAAGCGAATGGTTGGGATCAGGTCTTTTGTGACCTGAATGGCCTGTGGCCCGGGCTCTGTCATCTCTCTGACCAGCTAGCCACGTGCCTATGCAGGATCGATGCCAGTCTGAGTGACACAGTGAGTTTGGTCTCTCTCAAGACCGCAATCTGAGCGCAGAAGCAAGACCTCGTCTCTCGCGTGCTGTTCGGCCTCGTGGCTTGAACTCTTACCCGATCTTTGGTATCGTGCAGGTGCTCATGAGTGTAACACCAGGAGCCTCAGCCTCTCACGCACTCGACGTATACCTGGAAGTTGGCGTGGTACCGCGAAGATCTGCATCGATCATGGCATGGCATGCCGGGGCCCACGTACGCATGCGCCGCGCGGTGGGCCGCAGTGCCGGGCTCCAAAAGCCGGGGCCGGGCCGGGGCCGGCTTGAGATTTATTTGCATGATCCCGGCGGCGCATGCTCTGGGGAGAGAGAAACCGCTCGACCCAACTTCTTTTCATTCGAGGAAAACTTCCTCCTCTGCTGAGATCCCAGAAGAAAGGCAGGATGTCGCACAGGAAGTTCGAGAGACCCCGCCACGGTTCGCTGGCCTTCCTCCCCAGGAAGCGCTGCAAGCGCCATCAGGGAAAGGGTCAGTAGCCGAACCTTCTCCATCCTCACGTTTCACAAAGGTAGTCCTTTCATTTCCCCCTCCCCTCCGCTTTGTTCTCCTTGCAGTGAAGGCTTTCCCCAAGGATGACGCCTCCGCCAAGCCCCACTTCACCGCCTTCATGGGCTACAAGGCAGGGATGACCCACGTCGTCCGCGATGTGGATAAGCCCGGCTCCAGTCAGTCAAAGCTTTTCTCTGTCCGAGTGCTTTTTTGCTCTCTTTTTTTTTTGCGTCTCACGGTTACCATATTCTCACGTTCTCTTCCCCGCAGAGCTCCACAAGAAGGAGGTTGTTGAGGCCGCCACCATCCTCGAGGCCCCCCCCATGCGCTGCGTGGGCTTCGTCGGCTACGTCGAGACTCCCCAGGGTCTCAAGGCACTCACCACTGTGTGGGCTTCCCACATCAGTGACGAGTGCAAGAGGCGCTTCTACAAGAACTGGTGGGTCCGGTGCAATCCTTTTTGTTGGCCTCCTTCACCCTGCTCTGTGTGACTGTGTCTCTGTGGTAACCCCTTGATTCGATTAGCGCTCGCCGGCGGAGGTGCATCTCTCCGCTGTGCACTTATTTTGAGGGGCAGAGCAAGGCGGTGGCAAGATCGCTCTTGCTGAGGTTCGCCTGCTGTTCAGCCAGCCCTCTGGATGGATGGATGGATGGAAGGCCACGCCGCACTCAGCCTGGGTGATAATTACAGCGCTACATTGGTGAGAGTACAGAAGAGGAGACCATTGGTGAGAGGACAAAAACGACAGAAGAGGAGATCCAGCTTCTTCTCATTTCAATCCACTCCCGTGTGACTCGAAATGAACAAACACTCTTTCTGTGCCTGTCTTTGGAGTTTGCGTATGACTTCTGTATGGCTTTGTGCGGTGATGTCATGTCGTTCAGGTACAAGTCCAAGAAGAAGGCCTTCACCAAGTACGCCAAGATGAGCACTGACAACCCCGAGCGCAAGCAGAAGGAGGTGGCACGTGCAAAGGAGTACTGCCAGGTTATCCGCGCCATTTGCCACACCCAGGTACGTCTCTGTCTCTGTCTCCCTCTGTCTCTCTGTATCTCTCTCTCTCTCTCTCTCGTGTGTGTGTGTGCGTGTGTGTGTGTGTGTGTGCCCTCTCTATCTCAGAATAGGGTCGGTACATCTCTCTCTCTCTCTCTCTCTCTGTCTCTCTCTCTCTCTCTCTCTCTGTGTGTGTGTGTGTGTGTATGTGTGTGTATGTGTGTGTATGTGTGTGTATGTGTGTGTGTGCGTGCGTGCGCGCGCGCGCGCACGGCTGTCTGCCTGGTTGCATTGATTATTTATCCATCTACCTTTCTTCATGTTTTGTTTCCCCTGCCTGCCTGTCTGGTTGCAGATCGGCAAGCTGAAGCTCAGATCCAAGAAGGCCCACCTGATGGAAGTCCAGATCAACGGAGGCTCCATCTCCGACAAGGTGAGTGAGTAAGGGGGATCGAGGGGGCTTGGGGCTGCATGGGAAGGCTGGAAGTGCATGTACGCATAAAAGATTCAAACACATGTGATGATTCAGCTGTACTGGCTGGGAGGAACATACCCTTTTTTTCGATTTACAAAAGGCTGAGTGACACAATCTTGAAATCTGATGATCTCCAAGGCGGGGGGGATCCCGACCCACGTGCGGGGGGGGGCAGTGAAGGATGGGAGGGAGCTTTTGCTGGAGAATTGAGGGGGGGAAATCAGCAGTGGGGAGACGGCGAGAAAGGAATGTCAGGGAGGAACGGAGGGTTGGTTGCCTTTGCGACGAGAGGGGCCGCAGCAAATCGGGCGATGGAGAAGCAGAGGGGAATCGAACGCACTGTTTGTACAGTGAGGAAGTGCTTGTTTTCTCGTCGAGTTCCGAGAGGGCCTGGTGTGCGACGCTGGGAGCAGATGAAGGAAGCAGGGCACGCAGGGCAAGGCCATTTGCTGTATGTGTGTCTGTATCTGCGTCTTTGAGTGGGACGGGGAAAGGAGGACAGGGGTCAAAGTGAGACACCCAGGATTGGAAAGAAGGGAGAAGGGGCCAATATGTCTTCATTGCGAGGGGGGGGTTCCCGAGAGAAAAATCTACATCTGCTTGGAGAAGCGATCTAGCTACCCTGCCGTCTGTCTGGTGTTTTCTGTTTCCATTCCATCTTGGCGCAGTCTAATTTGTCTCTCTGGCTCTTTCATCCTCCGTAACTCCTGCCTTCCACCGTCTGCACCTTCTCACCATCGACCTAGCACACGGGCAGCATACGGCGGGGTGACTTACAAAGACATACGCTGTGTTCTCCCCCTTGATCTGCTCTAAGCCTTCCACGCGTTTTCTTTTTCCGAAGTTTTTTTCTATTTCTTTTCGTTTTTTCTGTCGGCTCTTCACACAACCTGGTCGGTTTTCACCAAGAACATACGAGGTGGCATTTCAACATCTTCATTCCCAATTTTGTCCTTTCCATCCTTACCTCTCTTTTCTTTTCTCTCTCTGTTGATTTTTTCAGGTCGACTTCTGCCAGCAGTTCTTCGAGCAGGAGATCCCCGTCTCCGCGGTGTTCTCCGAGAACGAGATGATCGACGTCATCGGAATCACCAAGGGTAAGGGAACTGAGGGTGTCGTCACCAGATGGGGAGTCACCAGACTTCCTCGCAAGACCCACAGAGGTCTCCGCAAGGTGGCGTGCGTCGGTGCCTGGCACCCTGCCCGCATGCAGTTCCAGGTCCCCAGAGCCGGTCAGAACGGTTACCACCACCGTACTGAGCGCAACAAGAAGATCTACCGCATCGGAAAGGCCGGTGACAAGGCTGGTGCCATGACTGAGAACGACGTGACTGAGAAGGCCATCACCCCCATGGGAGGCTTCCCCCACTACGGAGAGGTCAACGAGGACTGGTTGATGCTTAAGGGATGCGTCATGGGACCCAAGAAGAGAGTCATCACCCTCAGAAAGACTCTCGTCGAGCAGGTAGGGAGGGCTGTCTCTCTCTCTATTTGTCTCTCAGCAGCGTCGCTTTTTCTTTGCCTCCTTGCTGGCTGGCTGGGACGGGTCGGAAGAAGAATCTGTCTTCTTCATGCGGTTTTTTCACCTCTGCTTCTCTCTTTTGTGTTCCAGCGCTGCGATAGAGGAGATCAGGTGTCGTGGAAAAGGGCTGCTCTGCCTCGTTATCTCTGGCGGGTAGTATTTCGTTCTCTCTTCGCGGGATGGCTTTTCAACGGGCCAGTATTCATTCTTACTGGCTGTCTGGTCTTAAGCGTAGGGCTGTCCTCTCCCGTAGCCAGCAGGCGCATCAGACTCCAATTTGGTTGTTCACTTATGATGACTCACTTGAATTCTATTCATTCATGGATGCTGATTATCTATCTTTCTGTGTGTGCTTGCCTGCCTGGCTGCCTGCCTGCCTGTTTGCTTGCAGACCTCTCGCGTGGCTCTGGAGCAGGTGGCTCTGAAGTTCATCGACACTGCTTCCAAGTGGGGTCACGGGCGCTTCCAGACCGCAGAGGAAAAGCTCAAGTTCTTCGGAAGAACCAAGAAGGAGGAGGTCAGTCAGTCATTCAGTCGGTCGGAAGAACCCGATGATGCAAATTCAGGTATGAATATTCACTGCCGTGTAAATAATAAATAATCAGTCACCGAATCAAGAGAAACTTGTCACCCTTAACAAGACAGCCAAGGTAATGCAGGCAGGAAAGCAGGGGGGGGGGAAGGAAGGGGAGGGAATCGGGAGCAGGGGGTCCGTCAAGTGAGGAGGAAATGACACACACAGAGAGCAGTTGCAGGCCAGAGTGTAACCTGTAAACCAGTAACGTCCGCTGGTCGTAGTCTCCAAGGAACATACTGTGGTGGGGAGGGCCGCGAAGCCCTAGTTTAGACGTTGAATGAAGGTGCAGATGTGTGAACTATAGAACGGGGGGTGGTGAAGAGAGTGCACCGAAGTTCTTCCTTCAGCCTCGCCATTGCATGTCTTCAAGAAGGCGCGCTCAGTGGCTCGGCAGGGCTTGGGTGGGAAGACGGAAAAGCGCTTTGATCACATCCGTAAGTGGAAGACAAGAGAGTAACGGAAGTACAGAAATTCGGCGCGTGGATTTTGTATGCTGCTCTGCTGCGCTTGACGTCATTTTGTTTTGCTCAATTCTTTGCAGGCCCAGGCTTAAGACCCCCGCCGAGCGGCTTGTACTCCCGGTTTGTTCGGTCCTCCTTCCTTCCCTTCTGGCTTTCTTGGGACTCTCTCTGGTCCTTGATGTCTCTTTCCTGGGTCTTCTTGGAGCAGAGGGTGGACGGGTGGGGTTCCTTAGTCTTCGTTTTCTAAGTTTCTTTCTGAATTCCTCAGTGGGATGAAGATGTGATTCCGAGAAACGTCGATCGAAATGCACTCGTGGAAGGGAACAAATAGTGGGGCGGTGGAGTGGCGACTTGCAGCAAAGCTGTGCGAATTTCTCTGGCGACAATCACTCGATCTGTTAACACAAGTGACTCAGAAACATTCACAAGAAGAGAAACTTAAAGACTCCTGTGCAAAGTTGCAACAACTAATAAAAGTATCAGAAGCTTTAATATACTAGTAAATATACATGATAATGTAATTAATATACCGCAGTGGTGATTTTACAGTTTAGTTTATATACAGATTGTAGTATGCTCCGTAAAAAATTTTTTATACATCTTTTTCTAGATCTTTTTAGTACTTAATTATTTAAGCTCTCTAGTAGTCTGTACACAGCTCTGACTTAGTCTCTGAGTCTGCTCTTTTATGATTAGGATTAGGATTACTACTAAGTAGGATTAGGATTTATGTTCAGGGTTTGCTCTAATCGAGGTCTACTGCCGGGGGACGGCTTCAAGTTTGAGCAGTAATTTACATGTGTTACACGATATGTAATTTAGCCGAATTTAGGGCAATTCACCGTCCTAGTCGCCGTCTTTCTACCGTCTTGCAGCGTCACTCTTGCTCTCAGATAAACTGTCCGTCTGATTGAACGCATTCATGTAACAGAAATGCTACCAGAAACGTATTTCTAGCCAAATCATGTGGCCAAATCGTTATGTACCATGCGCGTACTTCTTTTAACCTCTGTTTTGCAACGCACGAAAATGTATCGACGCTCTTATCATTGCGGCGGTGTATGATAACAATGTTGAAGCGTTCGCCTAGGTGCTCGCATACGTTTGTTCGGGAATCGTCTCTTAATTAGCTCGTCCGTAGATACTGACTCGACAGCTAGACGCTCATATTACAGGTTCAATATATAGAATTTTGAAATAAAAATATAACCTTCTCAACTTCTTGGTCATGTTCTATCTCGTTTTCTTTTAAAAAGTTGATAGTTAATTGTTTATTATATATATTAATATATAATTAACTGCGCCTTTGATCTATGACCTTTGAAGCTATGACCTAACATCTAGCTTGGCATGTGACTAGGCATATGACTAGGCATGTGACTTCCTTTTGTTCCAGCTTTTATTCCACATATATAGAATCTATATAGATTTGGATACAGCAAATTTTTGATTGATTTTCTATCAAAATATTTTAATTTTAAATTAAATGAGTCTGTTGAAATGAGAGACCGGGTTTGATCTAGAGTTTGATCGATGTATGACAGTAAACGCTTTACATGGTCGAATGACGATATTCGGATATTGTTACATACCATTCAATTGAATGTTACCCTCTTTTAAAAAAAGTAATCTGATACTCTGGAACTGAAACATTTGGAAATTCAGGTCATTGACTATTATTGACACAATCCAAGTCTGGCCCTTTTAAATCTTCGGCGGCCATCCAGCCAGTCGATTGCTTCTTCATAAGACTCTGGTTCAACCCCTGGCGCAGAAGGTGCCCCCTCTGTTTGTGTGTCTGGGGTCTCTGTCTCTTCACCTCGGGCCTGTTTGATAGGGTCTGCCCTGAAGGTGAAATGAAAGACGTTCGACAAAAATGCTTTGCGGTGTTGCAGGTGCCTCACTTCGCACTCCACTCGCACCTGCAGAACCACAAACGAGATGTATGCAGAGTGCAAAAAGAGGTTCCCGACCGGACCATGGAAAGCCTTGCTTGAAGACTTATGTCTGTCTATCTGTCTGTCTGTCGGTCTGTCTGTCTGCCAGGCTCTTTGATGCGAGGGCTCCCCGACTTAAATTTCACGTTAACGATATATTTGCTGGCATATCACGACACCAGGATTGACCTACCTGGCAACCTGCCCAGTCGTGTCCTTCTGCCTGAGAGTCTTCTTGCGTCTCTCCCTCCCCCTCCTCCTCTGACGGCGTGTAGGTCACCTTGGAGGAGTAACTCAAAATGGAACCGACCTGCAAGCGTTAAAAAAAGAGAATGGTGTGTATGCACACTTTTCTTCTGTGCGACTGTGCTCCCAATGAAGTTAGGTGCCCACGTAGGGTGTGATGGTCGAATGTTCTCACGGAGGCCGGATGCATGGTCACAGGATCGACTTGACTGCTTACTTAATGGTTTCGACCTCTTTTCAATTGATTCGTGCTCCCCCCGAAACGGATCAACGCTTCGTCTCCGAAGAAGGCATGCATGCAACCGAATAAAATCCGCACCGATGTCAATCAAAGATTGAATCAGACGAGACAGCCATATGGACACACAAAAAAAAAGAGCAAAAAAGAGAAAGGGACTGTTAAGAAATGCCGGAAGATTCCCCATTCGTCCCTTAGCGTTCTGACAATACGGTGGAAAGGAGCTTGCGTCTGGCCAAAGAAAAGGGGGAAAGTTAGGGAAAGAAACGAAGAGCATCCGGACGGACAGACAGACAGACAGACCTCAACAGGGTGTCGAAAGACAATTTCGTCGACAGCCGACAGGCTGCAAGTCCAGAGAGGCCCAAAGAAAAGAGACGCTGACGCGAAAGCGAGTTGATACGCCGAACGCATCAGAAACCCCCCTGCGCGCATGCAGTCACACAGGTGTGGGAGTACAAAATGAAGATGACATTGAAAGCCCTCTTCGAAAGCCTGTGTTTCAACAAAAAAGGGAGTCATGTGCATCTGCTCTCACAAACAGCAGTCGCACTTGTCCTTCATTCCTTGAATTCTCCTTGTTTCTGAGGAGAGTCGACTGCATGAGAGAAACTTTTCCCAGAAGAATGAAAGAAGCAAAAGAAACCAAGGGAGTTCTGTTTGTACTCCAATATGATCGTTTCGATCAACGCTTATGTGCATCCAACGAGAAATGCATCGAGAAATGCCCACCGAAGGAAGCAGCAAGATGTGAGGAGAAACAAAAAAGGAGGGGCGATGATTCTTCTCTGCCGGGCTCCAACACAACACAGGCAGCCTTGTGCTCCACAGAAAATCTTCTGAAGGGGGACAAAGAACTAACAGAAGACAATTTGATGGCTTTGCCTCCCAGGCCCCACGCACCAAAAATTTTGCCTCGTGTGTTTCTCTCCTGTGGATGGCACACGACTGTCGATTTGCACTCAGTTGAGGCCATCGGAACCACACAGGACGGGGGGGGGACTGGAGAGTGTTTGCGTTCCTCGGATGGCTCCGTCTTCTTCTCCACAGGACCACCAAACAAAGACCCATTCCCGTTCCCCCCTCCGGTGAAAGTGAGGTCTCTAACCGAAAGATGGGTCCTTTTCCTCCTTTGGAAGAATGCGTGAATCAAGAGCGACTCTTCCACGCTGGGTGGTGTTTCCTGGCATCATGAGGGACATGCAGGCACATTTGTCGACGAACCAACATTTTGGTGCAGTGTGGGGCGATTCGATGCCCCGACCGAGATCACTTTTGATTGCTACTTCCTCGGTCGAACAGCTGGACACGCATACTGGAAGCGGGAAAAGCAAAATCGGGAACACCAAAAAGGAAGTCGAGAGCCTGCTAAATGTTTTGACGCGCGCCTGTAAAACTACTTACGAATAGAGCGACAGAGCAGCTAGTCACTGTTTGGATGACTCAGTCACCCTTGTACCGTGCCCTGCTAATATTAACACCTCCTGACAGAAACCGACCTGGAGTGATGTCGCTTTCTCCATCTGTCTGGAGTTCTTGTTGCGCTCTCCTTCTTCGAAACGTTTCTTCTCCTCTTCCGTCGAGACCAAAAGGGGGGGAATGCGAGTGGTTCTGCACGCACACACATGCACACACACACACACACACACACACACACACACAGAGAGAGAGACGCCTCTTTCTCAATCCATTTTGTCCCATTCAGTCCTCAAGTCCGTCAGCCGACTTGCCTGCAGCTGTCCATCTCGATCTGCTCTCCTTCTTCTCGCGCCAAATTTTTTCCTCAATAGAGTACACACAGGTGCTCTAGTTATTTTTCAGCAAAGACACGAAGAAATGCTCGGACGTGAGATTAGATAGAAGAACGCTAAACTCCGAGAGTTCCATCACAGATTATTTCCATATGCACAGCAGCTGTCTGCCTGCCACTACCCCCGCATGCAGGTTCTTGATACGTCCCTCCCCTTTTTTTGGCCCTTCTCTCCACTCCCCTGACCTTCCCGTCTGGGGGTCCAGAGCGACGAATACAAAGGCCGCACTGCAAATCTTTTGATTCTCTTTCTCCTCCTCTCCCTCTCCCGCCCCCCTGGTCCCATTCAAGTCTGGGTTCACCCAGAGGTCCACTCGAACCTCCATGGAGGAGCTTCCTGAAAACACCCACGCAAGGAAAGAAGGAACGAAACAAAAAACGTCAGCACGCATGCATGGCGATTCTATTGAGCGTGTGCGTGCGTGAGCAGATACCAAATTATGTGCAGCGAATGTAGAAAACGTTTACAAAAGTGAAGTCACTAACACATGCCGTGTTTGCAACAAGGAAGTACAGTCACCCAAGGATGCATGAAGCCGGGATTCCGCCATCAAAATAAAGAGGCTAGCTCTTGAATGCTTTGTGCACACCCTCATTTGAAACAGTTTCTGCATTCTCATCTCAGTTCCGCAAAAGGGCGCTTGCCGATCAAATGCAGCCTTGCATTACGCTGGCTTTCAACAAAACGGTACGTACATGCAGACTCTAAAGCGAACCTGAAATTAATTCACGAGTGCACAAACGTACCAGTCCAGGACAAGTACCCCCTCATTGACAAGTCTCTATCCAGAGGAACTGCGTGCAGAAGGTCGACCCTGTCTACTGCAGCCGTGACGAGGCCCAGTCTCTTCGGCTGGGTGTGGAGGAACGCGATGGTTCCGCTGAGTGCATCCATGTCCTCGAGGATCTTCCCGAAACGAACGCCTCCTCTGAAATTGCAGTACTGGACTCGAATGATGTCTGCGTCCATGCATGCACACGCAATGAGTTAAGTCGAGAGGTCAAGACGCGCACATACATACAGAGAAAGTAGTACAGAAACGTACAGATGGAGCTGCAACAGATGGAAAGCTTTGAAGGAATAAAGTCAAATGGTCCTCTAGACGTCAAATATCGTATGAGGAATTCTTTCTCGCTGGGTTTTGACGTTCAATCCTGCTGACAGGGCGGACAACGGATGCCGTTCACTGACTGACTGACTGACTGACTGACCATCTGACTGCAGGGGCACGTCGATGCATGTTTCTGACTGTTTGGGAGATCTTGGACCGAGATACTCTTCGTCTGCGATGTTCTCTCCCTCTCCCCTTTCTTTCATCTCAAGAGCTTTCTGCTGCCTCTGCTGCCACAACTGCATTGAACCAATCAAGTACGCACTCGATAAGACTTTGCAAAAAGCGGAGACTCGTTCATACATGTACAATTCTCTCCGCTTTGTGGCTGGCAAATGAAGCCTAAAGAGCCCCCAAAACAAGAAATGCAGGAAGGGAGGAAGGCGCAAAGGAGGAAGGGGAGGTAGGTAGGTAGGTAGGTAGGTAGGTGGAGAGGTAGGTGAGAGACTGAGAGAAGAGAACGAAAAAAAATAGAAAAAGAATGAATTTACAGATCGAGGAGAGAGAAGCCACAAGCAGCTTCAATCACGAAAGATAACACCGTCACGGAAATGCAGACAAATAAATAGGCAGTACGTTTGACGAGGGAGAACAACTTGAATTGACAGGAGACTGATGCATGCGTTTACTTTCATACAGCAGACTGATGCATGCGAATTCTGTATGAAAGTAAACGCAGGAGACTGATGCATGGATGACTGGACTGAAAAACGAAATGCCAAACAAAAACACAGACAGGGAAGCTCACACATAGACAGGCAGAAACACATGCAAAAAGCCTTCGTGTACGGATTCGTCCTTTCATCATTCACCAACACAGACTAAATGTTTCTTCTTTTCCCTTCTTTTCTTCCGCGTCCACCAAAACAGACGGTCAATGCCAGAGGCAGAGCTGGAGATATGCAAACACACAGACCAACAGTATCTCGTAGAAAGAGTCGGCCAACACACCAAACAAAAGAGAAGTGACCTGTGACGTAATCGAGGTTCTGTTCGGTGGGAGTGCCCCTATTCCTTCTGAGAGCGGGTTGTCCTTCTGCTCTCTTTTCTCGCCGATTCCTTTCGTTTCTTGCTTCGAGGTGCTCGATCTGAGGTGGGAGATTGTTGAGATCGTCCTCCTCTGGTGCAGTGCCCACGAAGCCGCTTGTGTCTCTCTCTTTCCGCCCATTTTGTGGGCAAAAGAAGTGCCCAAAACATCTGAGCGGCCCGGCCTGCTCTCTTCCTGAAAGGAGCTGGGACTTCGGCAGAATTCAAGGAAAAATTCACCCAGTGGCAAGACGGATTTCAAGATTGGATCAGGCCGGAAGAACGACCCGTTGGGTGGTGTATGAGAATGCTTCTTCTGCACAGACTCCCAGGGAGGGTCAAGGGAGCATAGAAGAGAGCTCACGGGACTGATGATGCGGGAGGATAGGGAAGGAAAAGTAGAAAGGGATCCGAGCCCCCTGAAGTGGGAGCGAAACAGAAGCATTTTGAACATTCAAAACCCCCTAACCCAGTTTCTTTTCTGCTGAGTGGGGTAGACCGGCAAAGAAAGCCTCCGACGGGTGTAGACACCTTGCGAAGCAGCTGCAAATCTTTACATACACATGTATACACAGGGCCCAGGCGGTGTCGAGTGTCTCAGCAGAAACACACACCTTTCCGTCTTCTTGCATAAAGGAGCGGAGGGGCCAGCACTGCCGAACCTCAAGTATGTGCTTGGGCCAGCGTCTCATACGCAATTGCAAGCGTCCATTACATGTTAAGAAGAGGATCGATCGCTCGCAATCTGCTTCGCGGCGTCATCATGCATTCATGAATGATTTGAGTGTTGCAAAATGTTGCAAAGTGCATGTACGCGTTGCATAATGTGTGTTGCAAGTATTATGCCAAGTAAGCTGCATGGTACATGCCCAAGGCTTAATTGTGGACAATCTCACATACTTACTTACTTAATTGTGGTTAAGCCTAGAGTACATATGTCTGTCAGACTGAACTTCAAAGCGACATGACACGGTGACAGCATACACTGAAAGTCTGAGACGACTTGCAATGCATGATGAACTAAGTATACGTTAAACTTTGAAGACTATTTCAATACTTTCATGCATGTAATTTTTAAGTTTGATATAGTCATTTAAGTCGGTACTAAAAGATCCGATCACGATCGAATTCAATACAGACATAATAAGACATAACTTACACAGACATTCCCCCCTTCGGTACCATGTACCTTGAATCTAGTACCTACAGTACCGAAACTACCGAGACTTAACAAGACTAGCAAAAATCGGATTATCGGAATCATTGAAATTCTTTAAAAAAATTACTCCATCAGAACATTTGAAATTCAACTTCGTAAATTATTTATAATTGTTTGCATACGTACTAAATTTTACTAAAACCGTTATATCTGAGGAAAATTTAATTAAACTGGTTTTACACGGAACTTTCTAAAAAAAAAGTGAAATAAAATTTAATAGATTGAAACGGTACATAATTAAATAAATTATTGAACTACAACAACTTGGCACATATCCGTGTGATCACTTTACTAGCACGGCCTTCAAGATGCCTTCAACAAGTTGACGTATCATGCAGTCAGACCGCCATCGTCATCTGCTCCAATCTCAACTCCAGACCCAGCGCTTCTGAGATCTTCAGCCTCGATAGGACTGTCTCTGGACTCGTTGTGGTGAGCGTGACCGTCATCGTTGTCCGCACCATCCTCCCGGGCCTCTCTGCCTGTGCGGCTCATTCCTGAGGTCTTCCCCTTGTCTGCAACGCCATAGCAGGTGCGTATAGAATAACAGAAGTTACACAATGGCGCTTGAAGAAATTTCGCCTATCTTCTCCAATCTTTTCTGCTTGTTCCGTTCTGAGCATGCGGATTGATATACAGGATGGACCTTCTATACCTCAACTAAGATCAGCTAGAGAAAACACATTGAACGTATTCAAAGAAAAGCTCGGAAGACAGCACGCAAAACGCGTTTAGATGGGCAGACAGAGTGACTCACCGTGTTCCTTCTCGAGGAGTGTGAAGTCCTTCAGACGGCTCAGGAGAGGAAGCCGTGCTGCATGCAGCGATCATGGGTGCAAACACGCGTACACGTACATGCCGAGAATTCAAAAAGCCATGCAGCTTGGAAGGAGAGAGATCGCAAGGCCGGAAATTCGACGTCGACCAGCCAAACCGCGCAGACTGGCGAGAATTACACGTAACTCGTTCTTGCGTTCGAATGCCAAAAAACCTGACAAAAGCCTTTTCGTTCTCTAGTTCGTGTCATTGGTCCGTCCTCTCTCTCGCGTGGAATAGGATGCATACATATGCATTTCGAGAACCAAACAGTGACACCGAGACAGTCCGTCCGACGGAGAAAAGGTCAGCAAGCGGGCAGGCAGGCAGACGATATCACTCACACACACAGACACACACACACACACACACACACACACGGGAGGAGGGGAGGAGGCGGGAGATGGCGGGGAGGGGGGAACGGGGAACCGGGAGAGAGAGGAGGAAGGGGGGAGAGGGGGGAGGAAGGAAGAGGGATTCATGCACTCACCCCCTTCCATGTCGTATGCGTGTTGCGTGACCTCTACCCTCTGGTTCATTCTGTCCAACACATCCTGCAGGCAGGCAAGCAGGCAGACAGGCAGGTGGGCAGGTAATTCACAAATAGTGCGACCAAATGATTTGCTTGATGAAACTACGCCCTTTTCTTGAGAGAGACCTACGAGGACACCACATTGTGAGCATAGGCAGATATACACTCACATTCCCATGAAGCCACTTTAAACTCGCCTCATTCAGACGAGCTGAGCTCTGCACATGAACCCATCAGTCCCACTCCCTCCCGACTACCCAATGTACGGAATCCAACCTGACCCTCAGCATGCATGTTTTGGTGGCGAACGAAGCCTTTGAATCTCTAAAATGTGAAGGCGGCCACGGAGAGAAATGGAAAAACTGTTCATTCTTTCCCGATGCAAAAACAGTCGGAAAACAAGGAAGGACGCATGGTCAAAACGATTCTCTTTCTTTAAATTACCTTCAGCATGTCAGCAAAAGCCACAGCCATTCCCTCCATCTGGGCCTGGAGGTGGTGTGTCTCGTCGATCTTCTGCTGGATCTCTTGGTCCTTTGCCCTCCGTGTCTCTTCGATCTCTCGATGCTTGTTGTCTGCATTCATTCACTCACTTATTGTTTCCATATGTCGTCTGCAGTGATTCACTTGGTCACTCATTCCAACATTTCACGACTCATCCACTTTCCCCTTTCCTTCTCTAGAACGCGCGTGAGGGCTTTGACAGGACTGAAGCCAGATTCGGAGAGTGGTTACAAAAAATTGACGCTGGTATGTGAATCAGAAAAGGCGATACTCGACTACAATACAACATTCCTTTCGAAGCAGAAGATTCATACATACACAAAGAAGATTGATGGATAGACAAATAGATAGTCAGATGCTGACCGATTCTGATTTTCATTTCTTGGACCTCTTTGAGGAAGTTCTCTATGATCACCTTATAGTGGGCCTGCATGTCGAGGTAGTTTTTCTTCATGTCCGAAGTCGATGCCTCGCTCCTCTCTCTCTCCTCAGAGAACTCAATCGCGATCTCTCGCATCAGCTCCCGATTCTTCAGCGCCCTCTGACGAGACTTTGCTGTGTTTTCTTTGCGTTTCACTGCATGCATGCAGGACGTAGGCGCTTTCTCTCTTCACTGCGTGCATATTCCCTCTCTTTCCAAATATTACCAGTGCAGTGGAAAACGGTGTGGCAGCGGACGAGGCACATGTATATGGACCGTTCCGTGTTGCAGAAAAGGCGATACACGTTCGATGCGTGCGCACACGCATGCACACACACGTGCATACACAGGCACGTGCGTGCGAAAGAAAGAGCAAGAGAGAGGAAGTGCAAAGGACGAGAGATGGGGAGGAAAGTGAAAGAAGGAGAAAGCGGCAAACAACACGTTTGCAAATGCATGTGTGTGTAGGTTGCGCAACGGGTGTGTGCCCAACTGACTGATAAGATGATGAAGTGCCTGGATCTTCTGGATTAGAAGGGCATTCTCGACATCCAAGTCTCGTTCCTCCTCCTTTCCCTTGCCTCCTTGCTTTTTCGGAGCCATCTATGTGTGCAGAAAGGTTCACTTTGTCTTCAAACTTTCAATGTGAAGAATCAAGAGGCGTCTCGCGTTGCTTTAACAGAGCCGCCTGCTGTTGCTTTCGAAACTCTCCTTCGACACCGAGATATAAGCGAGTGACCTCTTTGCCGTTGAAGCGAATGCTTGGAAGTGCAGGGCACTCGGAGCTGTAAGTGTCATGGTTAAAGAGAAAGTATGAGAAACAATGCTTCCGACTGAAACACAGCAGCCCGAAGGCTCCAATGATGCAACAGAGTATACGTTGCAACACACGAATTTGCACATTTTCGCCCGTCTGGCGCGCGTCCGCACTAGCTCCACAATGAGTCCACATGCAATTTGTCACACGCGTCCGACGCGGCGTCGAATCGACTATATATAAGTTCCTGTTTGACAGGTATAATGTCAGAGGTACTGCACTAGCTGTCTGACAAAAGATCACTATCAAACTGCATGTCAGATGCGTCATGATGCCATTTGTTGACAGCTCGATCGAGAGTTCACTTCAAACTATGTACTGTATCGATATAACAGCTTGTAGTCAACTGTCAGTCTGAGAATGTCCGCGCTTTGGACACCTTGATAGCATTGTTTTTCTGGGGTGTTCGAAATGAAACGTGAGGGTTCGCAGAAGGACGAAGAAAAGGGATCTCTCTGCCCTGCTTTGAAGAAAAAGAGAGGCCAAGACAAAGACAGCGTGGAGCAAGAAGGATCCTCTATGCTGCGAGGTGCTCAACAGTGGAGGTCCAGGGCGTCCCTGATGTCTGCAACATCGAAAGTTCTCTCCTCACTCCCTCCTTCACAAAAATTGACTGTCGCTTCTCTGTCAAGAAGGGTCCTCGAACACTTGGGGAGGCCAGGCTTTGCGGTCGACTCCCATGCTGTTAGAGTGGCTGTGGGCACAACTGCCAAAGCAGAGGGAGGCAGCCGTATTGTAAGACCTGAAGGGCCGTCTACGTGTGTTGTTCCTGACATTTCCACACTCTGGGAGACGGAGACGGAGAAGAATCGGTCTGGCACACAAACTTCTGATGCTCAACCAGCGTTGGTGTTGGGACATACCGAGATTGCAGAACGTCTCCAGAGAGCCTTCACTGCTGCCCGAATCAGAGAGTTGGGATCGAGAGGCATCGTTCGGCTTCCCTCTGTTCTCTCTGTTCAGGAAGCCAAGACGCTTGCATTGCATTGTGCAAAGAGTACCGGCTTGGCAGTCCCGGAAGGTGATGGTGCCGGGAAAGAAGCGCACCAAAAGAAAAGTGGGAAAGTGTCATTCAAGTTGTTGAGAGAATCCACAGGAAACGGAAAGAACGGAATGTACGCCTATCTGCGACCCCTGCCGAAGACTGTCCAAAGTCTCAAGGCCTCCCTCCGTTCCCTTCTCGAGTCAGACTCGTTCTCGGCTGCCCTTCCCTCAAAGCCCCCCGACTCCTCTCAAAGGAGCACCGCGGACAACTCTTCACCAGGTAACCCAGTTGCACCCCAAGCGACAAACCGGAAGCCCTCCCATCGTTCGGATTTGCAGCAGCAAAGCAGCAGTGAAGGAGTCCAAACAGCCGGACCGACTCACGATATTTTTTTGAGCTATGGTTTGGGGGGTATGAACTTCGCACATCAAGACCAGAGCTCGTTTCCTTTTCAAGCCCTTTTATGTTTGAGCAGTCCTGGTGAGGATTTCACCGGGGGGTCCCTTTTTGTTGTCGACGCCGCACTCCCTCTTCAGGAACGGCGGGAGTGTCCGTTCCAGTCTGCAGGGGATCTGGTTGTGTTTTCTTCCAATTGTAGAGGGCCTGGGGGGGGAGACATGTTTCATGGAATGACGGAGGTGAAGGAGGGTCGGAGGGGGAGAGGGGCATGCAACCGTCTCGCCATCGGGCTGAATTTCGTGTGACCAATGCTGCTGCAGCAGCCTGTCAGAGGGAACGGGGAGGCAGATCTGAATTGAACGTACAAGCTAGTGTGAATGCATGCATGAGAATTAAATTAATCCCACAAGGATCCCTTCGTTTCTTTTCTCTTCCAACCCGCCTCGCCCGTCCATGAAGAAAGCACGTGGCAGGTGAGCATTAGTTCCGATCGAGGTTGCATGTTCAGACGAAGACGGGAGGGACATTTATGCCTTGTGATGCTTCCCATGTGTTTGCTGATGGATGACCGCTGGAGAGTGTCTGAGAGGTAAGACCCAAGGACGCGGCCGCTTTCATGCAGACTGACGTGCCCAGAGCTAAATAGACTGTAACGAGGAATGCTGCTGCAGAACAAAAGTCCAGCAAAGGGAAGCAAAACGGAAAGGAAACTTTCAAGTCGGAACGAAATCGACTAGGAAATCCATCAGAAAATCCTGGACGAAATCGTAAGACGGCTTCATGTTTGTGCTGCTAGTCGAAGTAAGTGGGCTAGGACTTACTAGGACTGTAACTATCCAAGGTCAGCACAATGATGCCACAATCATTGAACTTGAATATAATGAAAGAAAGAATTTCAACTTCAAGTTATATAAGACTATTCAGTTGAAAGTGCAATGTTTTACTCAATCTGGCTTTTAGTACTAGTTTTAGTAGTATACTGTATATAACAAAGTATATTTAGACTTAGACTCAGATACTTTCATCTTCTATATATGTCCATCTTTAAAATATTTATAATAATTTTATATATGATCAATGACATTACGAATTTACGATAGTTATAGAATAATTTCTGAATAAAACGATGTTGATAGATTTTGACCTAGATTTTAACTCTAACTAGTTTTGATAAGTTTTAACTCTGAATTTTGAATTTGAATTTATTTAGTATAAAAGAAAATGCCACATGACGGTCTATCATTTAATAATCTGCCTTGCATGTCGTGACTTGCCGAACGCTAGACGCCTATTATGGGCCGATGGCGATGACGTATGATGATGATGATTATCAGAGGATGATGATCATCATGAATATAAACTGAAATTAAATTCTATGAAATTAAAAATTATGAAATGATCCTCCTTTTATTTCAGTGTAATTGAAGTCTCTATAACAAATAACTAGGAGTCTAGGATTTTGTTTAACATGTTCAATTAAATTGAATTGAATTAATTGACGCTAAAGGGGCCTTTTCTTGCCGGGGTTGTTTTTATAGTACTTCTTTTCTGTCTATTACTTCATCGTTGTTGCGCTTTTTATTCAAATTGCAATGCCATTCAAATTGCCAGTGGTCCATGTATAGAGACCGTCCAATCCGAATCCATCCGGTAGCTCATGTATCACACAATGATACAAAAGTGTTTGCTTTCATTTTCTTTTCATTTCTCTCTTGTCATCAACTTTTCCTCTCTCTGTCTGGATCTGAATTTCGATTTTGAAACAAAAGCAGTGGTGTTGTACAATGACTCTCACAAACAAACGACAGTCACCGAGCGGACCCTCGAAATCTTTCTTTCTCTCTTTCCATCTCTCTCTCCCTCTCTCTCTCTTTCCATCTCTCTCTCTCTCTCTCTCTCTTTCTCTCTCTCTCTTCTTCTTCTTCTTCTTCTTGTCACTGTGCATGTCTTGGCTGCTCACAACTTGACCGTCCTTCTTGGCATACACTGTTGATATGGTCACGCATGTCTTGTACGATCACATTCAAAGACGGTCGTGCACGGTCCCATTCAGGCAGGCGCACACCCCTCCACTCATTTGGAAGGCAAGCAGGCTCTTTGATCTCCCCATTCAGCAGTTTGTCATTCACTGTGTTTGCCCGTCTCCACCTTTTCTCTCTGCTCTGTCACTGCACCGCTCTCTTCTTTTTGTCCCCTTATCAACCCCATCTCCGGGTCACATCTCTCCCCCTTGCCCGTTGTGTGAATCCCGCGTCTCCGTCTCCGAGTCCAGAGCCACCACCGTGCCCTCAGAGGAATGAAGGAGACGCCCCGCCTTGTCGAATCTCCTCTCCGTGACCTTTTCGGGGCCGTCTCTGGTCTTCCGCTCCCTGATCAGAAGTGTCCGGCTGCCGTCTGGCGCAGTCTGCAGAGACAGACAAGTGGAGAGAGAGAGAGAGAGCACATGCATGTGTGCAAAATGTCAATCTTCTTTGACTTTCCATCTGATTCTTCTGCGTCTTCTGAACAGAAGAGACCGCCTGTCCTTCCCTCTTTCTGCTTTCATGCTCTTGTCTCGCCCTCCTCCCCCAACATAAACACTCTCTCTCCCACACACACGTACACACGCACGCGCGCGCGCGCACACACACACACACACACACACACACACACACGCACAAACACGCACACACATACACACACGCACACACAACACATACATACACACACACACACACACA
>JAHBMJ010001964.1:0-22873 GCA_018398765.1 Chromera velia | reverse complement strand
TCCCTCCCAACACACACACACACACTCATACACAACTTTATTCATCGAGAAATGCAGACGCCCACTCAGATTCACAGATAGAAGTGTTTTGCTGTTCATTCACTGGGACAGAATGAACGTCCAAAAAAGCCGCGCGGAGAGTGACTGTCGAAAAAAGAAAGAGAGAAACTCCCCAGCTGGGAGCATCGACACTTTCGGATGCCCGCCCAACGTGTGCGCACAGCAACGATTTCCCGACCAGGCGCACATGCACAAAAGAACAAAATCGTGCACGCACCATTGATGCACAGTGCGACCCTCAGAAAGAAGAGCAGCAGAATCGGAGCATGACAGACACCGACTCATTCATTAAAAATTGCCAAGGGAGCAGCGAATAAAGCGGAGAGTGAGTGAGGAAACCATGAACAAACAAACCCTTTCAATGCGCGTAACGGAAGACCCATCGCTCCTCTGCTCCCGTGTTTCCGCAATCTTGTGCCCGTTCTCCTGCCGCACAGATGTCATCGTTGAACGCCCAAAACTGCGAAACACTCCCCCAGGGGACCCTGGGACCCCGCGTCCCCCCTGCCCGCCGCCACTGTCAGAGGAGTCACGCGTCAGTTCCCCGAGTTGATCCCCGAAAAGGAACTCGGCAAGGCTGTCCGCACTGCTTGCTGAAGAAGGCGAGGCTGCATCGAGCCCTCCTCTGTCCGACATCCCCGTGTCTCCTCGTTGTTTCCTCCTGTTGTCTCTCCGGGACCTTCTCCGACGTGCGGCCCTGCTGGAGGCCCCGGGACCGCCCTGCAGGAGGTCCCTCGGGCTCAGGACGGGTCTGCAGGCAGGTAAGGAGGAAGGGTCCGGCCGGAGTGTCAGAAGAGCTAGGAGACTCAAAACGAAGGAAGGAGGGAAGACGAGATGAGAGGAACGCATGAGAGAGAGAGAGAGAGAGAGAGAAGTGTCAGAGATTCGTAAGTAAAAAAGGGTACTCGCAAAAGCAAGGACAGAGGAAGAATGGGAACCAAACTATTACTTTTCCATTACACAAACACGCGCACACAAAAATGTGTTCGACATCACGGGATGGGGGCGTCCGTTGAGGAAACGTGGCAGATTAAGACGGAGAAGAGAGAGTGGAGGCAACAACAAACAAGTGCGCGTGATCTCAACGCATAGTCAACAACCTCCCCCTCCCCTTCCCGAAGGATTTACCCAAAGAGGTCCGAAATTCCCAACGCGAAGTCCATCAGAGGTTCCGCCAGAGACCCCCCCAAGCCCATAAGTCCGCCCCCGCTCCCCCCTCTGCCCCCCTGCTTGGACGGGACTTGACTGTTGGGGTCTCCCATTCCATCGAACTGGGGAAGAGCGAGCGCGGGGGCCGACTTGGGGCTCTCTGGATCGTGGTCGGCGTCGACCTGCGATCGAGGAAGGGAGGGGGCATGTGGGGCATACACTATCAGAAAGAGAAGGCACTATGTTCTGCTCAGACACCTTAAGCCATTGAAAAGGAAAAGAAGGGTGCCCAATATGTGTGGGTGAGTAATGCAAGTAGGCGTGACTTTGAATTAATTCCTGAATGCCTGACTGACTGACCAGATGGAGCAAGGCGTCGTACTGGCTCTTCAATCTCTCGTTGGACAGAATCTGGTAGGCTCTGTTGATTCTCTTCATGGCCTTTTCTGACTCCTCTCTGTCCCTGCCCTTCTTCAAGGGATGATACTCTAGAGACAACAGCTTGTGTGCAGACTTGATTTCATCTAACCCTGCTGTTCGAGGAACCCGCAAGACGTCGTAGTGAGTCCGCAGAGGAGGGAACGTTCCCTCTCCTCCAACTGTCGACCCAGACAGAGCAAGAAGAAGGTACGTAAAGGCCCCAAGTAACCTTCCTCTCATGATTCCTTGCATGCGTCAACTTCTTTGGACCTTTCTTGCAAAACCGAAAAGTGGAACTCTACATCCAGACCCTCTAGGGCAAACGAAGGAAGAAACGAGTGAACTCTCTTCCTTAGAGTGCCCCAGTACGGCCGGCCGGCTCTAGTCTGTACCTTGAAATCTTCCTTCCAATAGATCGACAGATTGTCGCTCTCCGAGACGCGCTTCGAGGTCCTTCGAGCTGTCTGTTCCGGTCTGTCCCCCTGCTCAACTGTCCCTCTGTGCTGTACAATGAGCTGTCCAATCGAAGAACAATGAGATGAATTCTACCGATACGTGCATCCTCGCGATCTGCATGCATGGCCGTCTCTGCAATGAATCTGCAATGATGAATTGTTATAAATTCTGCATGCATGCATGACCTTGGTTCACATGCGCGCGCACTTCGAGCGACATGCATGCACGCGGACCGGCCGGACTATGACCCTGAATCGTTTTGTCATTCTGTTGCAGTCACGTCGTGCTCAAGCTTCCCTCGGCATTCAGTCCATTGGATTTCGTAGTGAGGATCGGAAAAGGTGGATTGAGATGCAGTTCGTCTCAAAACAGTACTACATGTATCGATATAGTGCCTCCACGTCCGTGTAGATGGAGGAGACGGCATGCCTGGAGACGGCGGACGGAAAAAGAGAAGTCAGTATGTGCACACCCGACAGACATTCCTGATTTGGGTGTGAGAACCCGAGTACTCGTATCTTCAATCTTCTCCGACTACTGCTCTTCATTGATAGAGCTCCGGCTCTCTAGTAGCTGTCTCAAAGCCCCACTGAGCTCCTCTTCGTCATGATGCGAAAATGCACTTCTGCTCCGCGTTTACCCTCCTGCACACATAGGCCCAATTTGTTCTCTCAAAAAAGAACTCTTACTCGAAGACAGCATGCTGTCCTGAAGAGCTACCGCTACTCTGGACACGGAGCTCGGGGAGGCGCTCCAAAGACAAAATTGAACGGGAGGGGTGAGGAAGGGAGGACTCCCGTGCCTCTCCTGCACCTCTCAACCTCACAAAACGTGTCACCGAGGGAGCTCAGCCATGCGGTCAACGTGGCGGCCAAAAATGGCTACAGTCACTTACCTTTCTGGCAGCGTGTCGCCGATCAGGCTTTGGGGTCTCTTGAACATTTTCAGCCGAAAGACATGGCGCTTGTTCTTCAGGGCTTTGCGACAGTGGGGGTGAGGGATGTGGGGGTGATCCGCCCTCTGATGGTTTCTTTCCTTGAGAAGCGGGAGGAGTGCAATCCTCTCGACGTCGCTGTGGTGACTCGAGCCCTGGTCAAGCTTCAAATATATGACGTGCCCTTTTTTCGAACACTGACGGAACACATGATGCGTCGTTTGCGCACTCTGTCTGACATCGAGTTGGTACAGCTTTGTAATACCTGGGTGAGACATGAGAATCGCGAACTTAGAAATGAAGAGGGGGCCTCAGGGGATGTGGGGAGGGGGGACAGTGTGAACGCGCTGGAGTGGCTGCTGTTTGAAATTGTCGAAAAAAGAGCGAAAACCGTTGGTGCAGATGAGCTTGCCCAGATTGCAAACAGCATCTCGAGACTGCGGCGTCCTCTGTCGTCGTCCGATTCTTTGGAAAGCCGTTTCTTTGCTCTTATCTGTGCGCGGTTTGCAACTGAAAGTGACCAGCGTGCTCTTACGAGTTCAGGCATCTGTGCTCTTCTTGAAGCCCTGGGCTCCGTGAAGGGCAAAGGAAGCATGGTGGGGGTAGAGAAGGATAAGCTCAGTCGCGTTTTCTCTTCTCTGGGAGATCTTTCGGCTAGCCGTTCTTCCTTTTTCTCTCTCGACCAACTGGCGTCTTTGTGCGAATCCTTTGGAAGGGCAGGGGAGGGGCACGAAGCCCTGTTGAGAAGCGTGGTCTCGGAGGTCCAAGCACGGGCCCAAAGTCACACAGCATCGGTCAGTCAGTCCGTCAGTCACTCAACTACTAACTCCGCTAGTCCGTCAGAATGGTAATGCGAGGAAGGGAAAAGAAGGTAATGCGAAGACAAGCGAGAGAAAGAATGGTAATGCGAGGAAGGGAAAAGAAAGGTAATGCGAAGACAGGCGAGAGAAAGAATGGTAATGCGAGGAAGGGAAAAGAAAAGGTAATGCGAAGACAGGCGAGAGAAAGAATGGTAATGCGAGGAAGGGAAAAAGCAAAGGTAATGCGAAGACAAGCGAGAGAAAGCATGGTAATACGAGGAAGGGAAAAGAAAGGTAATGCGAAGACAGGCGAGAGAAAGAATGGTAATGCGAGAAAGGGAAAAGAAAGGTAATGCGAAGACAGGCGAGAGAAAGAATGGTAATGCGAGGAAGGGAAAAGAAAAGTAATGCGAGGACAGGCGAGAGAAAGAATGGTAATGCGAGGAAGGGAAAAGAAAAGGTATTGCGAAGACAGGCGAGAGAAAGAATGCTAATGCGAAGAAGGGAAAAGAAAAGTAATGCGAAGACAGGCGAGAGAAAGAATGGTAATGCGAGGAAGGGAAAAGAAAAGGTAATGCGAAGACAGGCGAGAGAAAGAATGGTAATGCGAGGAAGGGAAAAGAAAAGGTAATGCGAAGACAGGCGAGAGAAAGAATGGTAATGCGAGGAAGGGAAAAAGAAAAGGTAATGCGAAGACAGGCGAGAGAAAGAATGGTAATGCGAGGAAGGGAAAAGAAAGGTAATGGGAATCTGTTTTTGTCACTCGGATGTTCATTGCGGAACGAGGTTGACTTACCGGAGCTTTCAACTACTGGGCGATTCGGTGGCAACTATGCTCGACAAGACAAAACCGCAAATTCCTGCCGAGAGGAGCCAGCCAAGTCCCCTCTCCCTCTCCATCTGCATTCGACTCTCTTTCGCTTTCTCTCTCTCTCCCTCCCTGTCTGTGCGTGTGAGCGCGCGATCATGTGCGCCTGTGTGTGCGTGTGTGTTTTGTTTTCGGTTTTGTCTGACATGGCTTGGGTAGAAGAAAAGTGACGCTGTTCTCTGTTCGCACATCGTTGCAGTCTGCCGCCACAGAGGAGGAGGCCGGAGATGAAGGCGACGATGAGAACGCTCTTTCTCCCCGGCACGCGTCCTCGATTCTGCATGCTCTCTCTCGCTCGCCCAAGCACGGGAGTTTCGTCGCCAGCACATCTCTGGTAGACCGGCTTGCTTTTGCTTTCCTGCGGGGATCTGGATTTTCGGTAGGTCAATGCCAGCGGAGAAACTGTCAGGCACACACAAAGTCAAACAGACAGACAAATAGACCCTCAGGCAGACAGAGACTCAGGCACATACGACAGGCACTACCAGTCAGATGAAGACAGGGAGACCAACAGACACGGGCGGACAAGCGGAAAGACAGACAGAGACGCAGCGAGGCAGGCAGGCAGGCAGGAAGACAGACAGACAGACGGACGGACGGACAGACAGACAGAGAGATGTAAAATCGGAAGGAAGGAAAGAAAGAAAGAAAGAAACGAACAATCACAAAAAACCCACAGAAAAAAGGAAGGAAGGAAGGACGAAATTAATGAAGAAAAGAAGCGAGAGAGGAAAAAAAAGGAAAAGAAAGGAAGAAAAGAGGAACGACGGAGAAATGAGAAAGCCGTTGTGTGTGATTCGTTGAGTGACGGAGAAATTGTTGTCTTCTCTCGTGCGTCTCTGAGGTGTATGATGTCGGGGAGGGTGAGGGGAAGCTTTTACAAGAGAAAAGAAAGATAATCGTGTCAAAGCTTGCCTTGAAAAAGTCGAGTGTCAGTTCATCTGGCAACCTACCTATCCGTCTGTCCGTCCAGCTGTGTGATGATATGAATTCACCTTCTCCGTCATCCATCCATCCATCCATCCATCCATTGATCCATCCATCCATCCATCCATCCATCCATCCATTGATCCATTGATCCATCCATTCATCCATCCATCCATCCATTGATCCATTGATCCATCCATCCATCCATTGATCCATTGATCCATCCATCCATTGATCCATCCATCCATGGATCCATCCATCCATCCATCCATTGATCCATCCATCCATCCATCCATCCATTGATCCATCCATCCATCCATTGATCCATCGATCCTTCCATCGATCCATCCATCCATCCATTGATCCATCCATTGATCCATCCATCCATCCATCCATTGATCCATCCATCCATCCATTGATCCATCCATCCATCCATCCATTGATCCATCCATCCATCCATCCGTCCATCCATCCATCCATCCATTGATCCATCCATCCATTGATCCATCGATCCTTCCATCGATCCATCCATCCATTGATCCATCCATCCATCCATCCGTCCATCCATCCATCCATCCATCCATCCATCCATTGATCCATCCATCCATTGATCCATCGATCCTTCCATCGATCCATCCATCCATTGATCCATCCATCCATCCATCCATTGATCCATCCATCCATCCATCCATCCATCCATCCATCCATTGATCCATCCATCCATCCATCCATTGATCCATCCATCCATCCATCCATCCATCCATCCATCCATTGATCCATCCATCCATCCATCCATTGATCCATCCATCCATCCATCAGTCCATCCATCCATCCATCCATTGATCCATCGATCCTTCCATCGATCCATTGATCCATCCATTGATCCATCCATCCATCCATCCATCCATTGATCCATCCATCCATCCATTGATCCATCCATCCATCCATCCATTGATCCATCCATCCATCCATCCATTGATCCATCCATCCATCCATCCATCCATCCATCCATTGATCCATCCATCCATCCATCCATTGATCCATCCATCCGTCCATCCATCCATCCATCCATCCATTGATCCATCCATCCATCCATCCATCCGATCATGGAGGCAGGCGTTCCGCGGCACGTCGATTTGATTTGTCGTGAGCTAGGATACAAGGTTTTGTTTGCGCCCTTCGTCCCTCTACATAGGGCTGCTTGCTCTCGCTTCCCTTTTTAGACCCAGAATCAATAGCATCAGAGGGCCTCGTGTGCTTCCTTTCGGGGTCCGTTTGCGTTTTTTTGCATGCACAGAAAATGGAAGTCTGTTCTTCCAGTTTCCCGAAAGGAACGCCGTTGTCCTGAAACACCTGAGAGAAAAAAGAAAGAACCACTAAGAAAAGAAAAGAAGCGGACTGCAAGACGAGAAAGTCCATCCAGGAAAGTGGCCCAGCGGAGGAGAAGTGAACTTTTTTGACGGATGTTTTTTTTGTTTTTTCTTCCTTTCGATTGGCTCGTCATGCGTTGGATAAGATCTCTTGACCTTTCTGCAGGGGGAAGAAGTGCAGTTTCTGCTCGGGGAAAACGATCAAGACGGGACAGGTGGCAGGGAAGGTGAAGATGAATACTCGTGGAACGACGCAGCTCGGTCAATTCTTGTCGGGGGGGAAGAAAGGACCAGACAGAGAGTAGGACGCCGCGGGGCTTCGGTAATGCTGGGATCCTGTCGGAGGCTTTTGGAAGGAATGGCTTTGGAAGAACAACATGATTTGGCTTTGGCTCCCGTCGGGGCCGTGACTGTGAGTGAAAAGAGGGAGAGGAGCAGTACGGATGCGGATTGCGGGGAGAATGAAGACGTGCATGAGAGTGCGAGGAAGAAACGGGCTCTGGTTGTTTTGGAGAGTTTGTGCGACATCGTCGGAGGGGGGGAGGGAGGGAGGCTGGTAAAGCATCGGGAGAGGCCGACTATACAAAACAAAAAGGAAATGGGGATGCGCAGCGAGGTGAATCTGCCTTCTCTGTTTTTTCTGTTCATTTTTTTGAAGTGAAAGAAAAAGCGTTGCATTCTGTCGATCGTTGCGTGGCGTGAGAGCCGCTGCTTGGCTATGTTTGTTCTCCCGATACGAGCTTCTTTCGCAGGTTTGTGGTTCCTTGTGTGTTCTGTGTTTCGTGCTATATTACTTTCGTGCCGAATTTCTGTGAGCTTTTTTGGGGGGGGGTCCTTTTTGACGGTCGTGTCCAAGAGCTGTCTTGGTGGAATTTTTCTTTGTCTCTGTGTCTCGTCTTGCTGGCGCGTTGATATCTTGGCTCGAAGCTTTTTCTGCTGCATTTTTAGGTGCCATACTTGAGTCTGCTTTTGCGGATAAAACTCCAAGGACCCGGCCTGTAATCGGTAGATAGGGTGTCGGCCTGTCAGTTGGGCGATATACACATATATGCATGCGTATTTCCTAGCGTATTTCTCTGCTGAGTGGTTTGTCGCTTCTAAGTGGACCTCACTCACTGTCTTGCTGTTGCAGGCAAGCTTCGGAGAGGCGATGTCGAATAGATACAGAAATCTCGACACGGCTGGTGAAGGAGACGTTACGGTTGTGTTTTCTTTGGAAGAAGATTCAAAGAGACTAAAAAGAAAGATGTCGCCTTGAATAAAAGTATAAAATCCTAAATGAACACAAATAACCATTCTAGCAACTATTTCACATTGATTCATTTCATTTCGATGGTGATTCATACTATAGCTTTTCTTGATTGATTGATTGATTGATTGATTGATTGATTGATTGATTGATTTCTTACCAAAATTAATTTAATTTATAGATATCAACATAAGTTTAGATATAAGTTGAACATATAGGCTAGGATATATGTATAAGGTCTCTTTCAACACACTGCAGAGAATTTTCAAGAAGAAATAGTAGAAGTCTCTAGAGATGGAGAAAGATACGAAATAGAGATGACCAGAAAAGAAAAACAGCTTCTCCCGCGCCTCATATACCCAATCCACCCTCTGCGTGCACGTTTACCTTTTTATGAGGTCCATGAGGGTGCCTACGTATACGTTGTCTCGGTTTGCATCACTTTTTGAGAGGGCTTTCGATTGATCAAACCGAGAGAACTGGGCTCATCTCTGTCCAGCTGTCAGACATTTTTCCAAGTCCAGATATAGTAGGCAGCCTAGGCCTTCTCTGTCGCCCTGTAGTCAACAAACTAAAGCTTGGGATCCCCGCTTACCATTGTGTAAACAGTAAAAAGGGCCAATAAGAGATAACAGTCTGTTTGAAAGAACGAGACGGCTGTGGAAGAAATCAAAACAACACCTACAGATAGAGAAAATCTAAGAAAATCAAATTTAACAAAAGCAGTGAAACAGAGAGACACTCGATGGCGAACTTTGAAATTTCCACCAGAAGTTAGTGTGCGGCATTGTCCTGACTGGGTTTGGCCAGGTGGGACCGAATTAGAAGGTGTGTGGCTTCATGTCACTTCTCTGATCTCATTGCTGCCACGTACCCAAATTCCATGACCGGGCGGCGCGGCGGCGGCCGGCCCCTCCTGTGAACGATTGTCGGCCGGAGCGGGTGGATAGACGGCGATCGAATTCTACGGTCCTGTCAAGAAGAGATTCAAAGTGAAGTAAGGCTTGAAAGGATCCTCACACTCATAGACGCGCACGGTGTTGATGTGCGAGGGGTCGAGATCAGCATTGTCACGTTTGCACTTGACGTTCGTGAGAGCCATCTAAACTCCTACTGGAGAGACTGCCTGTCTTGCGTCTGAGAATCCAGTGAAGCCGAACTAGGGGAAGGAAATGGTGAAGGCACCAAAAGGAAAGCCCAAGTCGGGCAGAACATGGAAGCTGGAGGCACGAAGAGCCTCAGCGAAGGTTGTCAGAGCGAGGGTTAGTTGCGGACATTCCCCCTGCCTCGATGTGCACAAAACTTTCAGTGAATCACACCTGCCTTCCTGTGTGTTTGAATTCTTTCTGCAGCCAACTTTCCAGGAGCGTATGTCCGCAAAGCGCGCAGACCAGGATGTGAAGAACATCGAAAAGGAAATGAAAGCTGAGCGAGGTGAAAGACTGAGGATCCAGAGGGAAAAGACAGAAGCGAAGAAGAAGCGCAAGGAGGAGAACGACCTGAAGTCCGGAAAATTTGAGGTGATCAGGAAGACCGAGACGATCAAAAAGATGTCCAAGAAGGCAAAGAAGAGTCTCGTCAAGATTTCGCCAGAGCTTGCGCAGAAGCTCAAGAAATGAGAGGTTGATATTCACTAGGGTTTTTGCCTCGCGACGACCCAAATCCACTGCACGAGGACATGCGCACCCAATTTGACTGACCTTTACTGGAATATTGAAGCCGTTCATCAGCATTCTCGCAGCTGCAAGCATGTTCCTTTGCACTCGACTATGTGCAATCCTGCACTTGCATCTATGTGTCTACCACCGTATCTCCCTGTCTGTCTGCCTGCGTGCCAGCCTGCTCGCCTGTTCTCTCTCCCCGTGTATGTGTGTGTCTGTGTGCGTGCGGGAGGGGGGGTTTCGATTCTCTCTCTCTCTCTCTCTCTCTCTGGCTCTCTCTCTCTGGCTCTCTCTCTGGCTCTCTCTCTCTCTGGCTCTCTCTCTCTGGCTCTCTCTCTCTGGCTCTCTCTCTCTCTCTCTCTCTCCCTCTCTCCCTCTTTCTCTCTCATGTCTCTGTCTGTCTCTGTCTGTCTCTCTCTCTCTCTTTGTCTCTCTCTCTCTCTCTTTCTCTCTCTCTCTCTCTCTGGCTCTCTCTCTCTCTCTCTGGCTCTCTCTCTCTCTGGCTCTCTCTCTCTGGCTCTCTTTCTCTCTCTCTCTCTCTCTCTCTCTCTCTCTCTCTCTCTCTCTCTCTCTCTCTCTCTCTCTCTCTCCCTCTCTCCCTCTTTCTCTCTCATGTCTCTGTCTGTCTCTCTCTCTCTCTCTCTCTCTCTCCCTCTCTCTCTGTCTCTCTCTCTCTCTCTCTCTCTGCCTCTCGCTGCCTCTCTCTCTTTCTCTCTCACACACACAGACCACACACACATACGCATATACATACAGACAGACAGACAGACAGACAGACAGACACTGTCAGACACAAGGATAGACACAAAGACAGACAGACACAGAAACAGACAGACACAAAGACAGACTGACGCAAAGACAGACAGACACGTAGACAGACACAAAGGCACATAGACACAAAAACAGACAGACACGTACAAAGACAGACACAAACATAGATCGACACAAAGACAGACACAACTTGAAAGACAAACACAAAAACAGAGACAAACAGACAGTTCAACTACTTAAATAGCGGCCAACCCATTGGTGTTTAAAATACTATAGAAGACCAAAATTTTTGATTAGGTCTAAAACGTTCTTTTTTTATATAATTTTATTTCACTGGCCTAGTCACTCGATCAGTTCAGCGGCCTAGTCAGCGGCTTAGCATGTTATGTTTTTTTTTCTTTTTTAAAAGTTAAGCCCCATAAATTTTGTTTATAAAAAAATAAGAAAATGAAAAATTCAGAAGTTCGCCTCAATATCGATCTAGGGTGAACTTTTCCCCTCCAAACATTAATCCTATCCTATCCTATCCCACTCAAAAACAAAAAAAAGGTTCACCCTCATAATTCAATTCTTCAAAAAAACTCAAAGATAATCTGAGAGATTTTTTTTTTTAATTTCAAAAAAATATTGATATTTTTTAAATGGATCGATCGAGAATTTATTACTAGGGCGGAACATATCAATCAATCAATCAATATTGTTTTAAAATATGTTTTTAGACAATTAATAGTGTATTGCCGTGATAAGTATGAAAACGCCTAAACTATAAACTAGTATAAAGAAACCGTTTAAGTCGTTCAGAATCGTTTGTGATTCAGCATTTCAATCGATTGCTAGTTTACTAGGTTCAACTTTACCTAGCAGTTTACAAGGTCTGATACATAAATTTCTCAAGCATTCTGTACAAAATCCTGGTGAACTCTCCGAGTCACCGTGCTCTCGATCCGCTGCTCAGGCCAGAAAGCGGACTGAGCAAAGCATCTGCTGAGGATCTGGAATCCCAATGTGTGCATCCACTCTTCGACGCACAGCACGGGTGGCGGGAGGGGGGGGGATGAAAGATGCAGCGATGGGGGAACTTTCGGTGGTGGAGTCACACGAGAGTCAAAAGATTGGGAGATGAGAATGGAGTCTAAACAAGGAGAAGAAAGTCACAGGGAAAGAAGGGGGGGAAATCTCTATGGCGTATCCAAACTGGGGCTTGCGTGCATGGCGCATGGACTAGCGCATGGACCATCTGTATACGCTTCAGACACAAACAGATCTGTCCACAAGCAGCCGAGACACAGAGGCTTGCACACACAGACAAAACACACTTCCCATGCGTGCAGACACAGAACATCACTGTCCCTTGACCAATCAGCGTTTTTTGGATTTCTTTTTCGGCGCTGATGTGGAAGATGGGGTAGCTGCTGCATTTCCACTGGCTGCAGACGACCTGCCTGCGGCCCTACTCTCTCTATTCCTCACCGAGCTAGAGACGGATGCAGCGGCAGAACCAGGTTCCCCTAGAGAAGCACGGCCTCCTCCTAAGGGTCCTGCATTTCCCCCCGGCTGCTGTCGTCGAAGAGACGACAGAGGGACCTCCTCTTCCTCGGAGTCTTCCTTGATGTCCGACCCGGAACCGTGGAGGGCGGGGGGGGGGACTGCACTCACCGCAGCCTGTGGGGCAGCAGCGGAGGAAGAGGAGGAAGATGAACCTCCACCTCTCGATGTAGCCTTGCCTCCACCACTACTGCTGTTACCCCCTGTGGTTCCTATTGCCGTCCCTCCTCTCTCTCTCTTCGACCTAGAAGAGGACGCTTTCTCTTTCTCTTGCTTGTCCTTTTCTGCCCCCCCTCGTGCACCTGTCGCTGGCAGCTCTGCAGGGGAGGAGGAAGGAACCCCCACTGGTGCTCCCCCGAGGGATGGGTGCGGAAACTGCGGCGGTGCGACTCCGATCGGATGGGGGAATCCAGAAGGGGGGGGAGGAACTTGTCTAGGGTGTTGGTAGGAGGGGGGATAATGGGAAGAGGAAGAAGAAGAAGAAGGCCCCTGCATGGGTCCCGAAGGCGGGGGCATGGAAAGGATTCGATTGTCACGTTCGAAAAACGGCAGATGGTCTTCTGCATCGGTACCGTCCGTGTCCATCAAGTCATCCTCCCCCCGGTCTGGCGCTCTTTTGAACTTTACTTTCACAGGCTCCCCAGCTGCAATCTTATTCAGATGCTTCAACAGACTCTGATAACGTTGCTGGCATTCGAGAGGTGACCGCGTGCCGACATCGTTGGCAATATCGGTCCAAAGTTTGTCATCGTCGGAATGCAAAATCGGTAACTGTCTACAAAGGGAAGACTCAAACCGTCTGTCCTCCTCCTCCGTCCAGTCCTTGTCTGGTTCTTCGAGTACATCCTCACTACCACAGGCACGGTGAAGTGCCTCAAGTTTGTTGAAATAATTCATCGAGTAGTTTCGAACATCCATTGCCGTCTGATCATTTCCGACCGAATCTGCCAACTGCTGGAAGCACTTGTTGGCTTCCTGAAACCCCCCCTCGATAAGGACATCATCACAGGCAGCAATGAAGCGCTGCTGCTCCTCTTGACTCCACAGAGTATTCAGGAGGTCGGCAATCAAGGCCTCCCCCCCCCCGCTGCCTGGATCTCCCCCCTCCTGGACTTGACCCTGACCCTCATCAACTTGTGGGGGTACCCCTACTCCTTCGTCCTCCTTTCGGGAATGATTCAAAGCAGTCGGGTTTTTTTCCTCTGCGCCGGATGTTTCAGCGCCGCCTTGAGCACTGTCCATCCTCGGATTTAGACACAGAGGGGAGGATGGAGTGTAATCTAAGCAATTTAGGCGAGACGAGACGGGCAATGCAACAAATCGAAAATCAAAAAAGTTTGGTGCACTCAAGGACCCCAGGAGTCACAAGGCTCGTGATGACACCGGACTCGACTGAAGAGCTGGTACTGCAATTGTTGCTTGGCTGTTGCAACCACTTCGGAGTGCCAGTATTAATGAGTGTCAAAGTTTGTCAAAGTGGAAGGGTTCTCGTGGGCGTGGCATCTGGTATCGTCAGGGTGCAGGGGGTGAATTGGGTGAGCGATGGTGAGCGTTCAGCCGAGATCACTGAGGCACTAACAATAGGTGAAACGGTGTGTGTCACGCACAATTTGTCACCATTTGTCGCGATTTGTCAAAAATAAGAAAAATAAACATTTTTTTCTGTATTGCAAGCAATACAAAAACTATTAATTTTGGGGGGAAATTTTTCGCGCGCGCATGCAGGCCGGGGTCAGAAAGGGGGTCGGGCCGCCGCAGAGGGCAGCTCAGTTCAATTGTAGAGGCCCCAGTGCCAGATAGACCAATTTTCGAAAATTTAAGCTGCCATTCAGTCGGATCGCACTGAGCCCCTGTCAAAAACTGACGCACGCACGTCATCGCGCGCGTCTCCGGGCATTTTCCCTTGGCCAATTTTGGGAACTGAAATCATCTCGCATGCTCCTCAAGTCTGTATCTCACTGAGGACAGGAAGTAATCTGCATGTCCAGTGCGTAGGAGTCGAACTTTTTTCTTTGCTTTGCTGAAGCTTGTGCATGTTGAGGAAAGGGTCGCTTGCTTTTGAGACTGGCCTCCAGAGTAGAGTTGTCTTTTTGAACTCAACTTTGGTTTTTTGTGCTGCGTCTGGTTGGCTGGATTTAGCTGGGTTGTGGCTGTTTAGAGAAGTATCGAAGGCACGAAAGGTAGGCTTGAGGGAAACTGGGACACTCAGTGTTGAATGTCGAACGAAAATTGTTCACGAGTAAAACAGATTCTTCCCAACCCACCCCCTGAACTTTTTGTGTGCAGATGTTTCGACGTCTGGTTTGATCCTCTCTTTTTCCGAGGTCAGTTGATTGCGCACTTGTGTGTTTGCTTAGATTCATTGGTCTGCCTTTTTGACAGCTCGAATCTCTGACGCTAAAATCTAAGAAACGGCCACCTGCAAACTTTTTTCGCTGTCTGCAGCACATCCACACCGACGCATGTTTTGCAGCCTAACTTCTTACGGCTTTTTTGTTTCCTGTGTGCGCTTGCCATTGTCGTGCTTTTGTGCTTTTTCCTTGCAGATACTTTCTTGTCGTGCTTCCTCCCTTGAAGAGGTAGAACTATTTGTTTTGACAGGGAGGAGAAAAGGGACTCAAACGTCAGAAACCGGAAGGAAGGAAACTTGGCATGATGCAGATGCAGAATCGACGACTGGATCAGGTGGACGAAGAAGGAGGGTATGGAGGTGCAGAAGGGGAGGGAGACTCCCCAACAGCACTCAGCCGTCCTGCTCATCTTCAGGCAGGAGACGGCTTGGCTTTAGGGCAGGGGAGTTTGTCTGAGAGGATGCTGGATCCTTCCATTGGATCCTCACACCCGCCTTCGCCTCGCGTTAACCCAGCTGCAGACCCACAAGCTGCAACGGTGAGACAGACACACCAGCCCGAGACCCCAGCCAGAGCGGAGAAAGGATCGCATCCTGCAGGGAAGGAAAAGGGAGGACAGGTCTCGGGGGTCCCATCCGTTTCTTCTGCTCTGATGCAGTCTCTTGTCTCTGATGCGAATGGAGGCACGAGAACAGGAACGGAAGAGATGGGCAGTCTCATGTGGCTCTTGAAGCAGGTTGGTTGGTGGGTCGACAGAGCGATGACAGCGTTTTCTCTACGTGGCCCTTCTCAATATTTGAAGAGTCTCAGCTGAGAACTTCAATAGAGCGTCTTGCATTCGTCCTCCGCAGACTTGATCAGCCTTTCTCCTCTTTCTTTGCACAATTATCATGTTTCCCCAAACTCCCCTCCATCATCTTGTGCATTCCGCAATGAAGGGCCTGTTCTTTTCCAATCCTTGCATGCACCGCAACTCTCCCTCCGCGTATTCAAATGCATGTTTGCCCGCAGGTGGAGAGCTCTCAGTTGGGTGGAGGTGTCTTCCCCCCCTCCTCCAATCCACCCGTCTCCTCAGAGGGTCCCGTGCGACCGCCTCCCTTGACCGGAGTCGGACAGACTTGGCCCACCAATGCAACCAACACCTCCGGGCAGCACGGGCACGTGCCCTCCCTCCCAGTCTCGATGTCCAAGCCGCACGGCAGCAGTGCAATGCCTCCGTTGCCTGCGGGACACCCCACCCCCTCAACTCTGCACCTCCAGCCACAGAACCAACAGCAGCAGCAGCAACCAGTACAGAACAGCTGTATGCCATCACCCCACGCCGCCACTGCGACAGAGCTGTACATGACAGCGCTAGGAGCCAGGCCCCTCCAGCCTCCGCACTTTCCCTTCCCTTTCATGTTCCCCCAACCTCCGCTCTCCCTTTCCCCAGCAGTCACCGCCACTCGAGTGCCGCCAGCCTCCTGTGCGTTTGGATGGAATTTGCCGGGTTGCCCTCTCAGCTCACTGCCTCCTCCCGCCTCTTCTGCGCAGCCACAGCTGCCGATCCGAACTTCTGCTGTTGTCCCTCCGAATGTGCTGCTTCTGGAAAGCCCTGTTCTTGTTCCTCAGGGCGCTGTTCCGGTCTCCCCCAGCGCTGCCAGGGGTGACGACTGCCAGGGGGAAACACAGAGGCGGGGGCAGAGCTGCCAGAGCTTTGGTGCCGATATCGACAAGAGAGCCTCCATGCCAACAGTGAGCGCTTCCCAGCAGCAGCACCAGCAACTGTACCAGGAGGCGAACGTGAATGAAGAGGCGAAAGACGAAACCTCAGAAGGGGTCAGGAGCTCTTCTCCGACCTCCTTTCAGGAGCAGGATGGTGGTCAGGGTCATGTACCCACACACAGACAGCAGACACCTGACCAGGCAGAAAGAGAGGAGAACAGAGATACGAAGGAGAGTGAAAGCTCCCGTTGTGATTCCTTCCGCGTGGGAGGAAACAACAGGAAGGCAACCCATGAGCCTGCCTTTCTCCCCTCCTCGTTGTCCGCTTCACTCGACAGCGGGTTGTTGCCCCTCCCTGCGGATGCGGAGTCACGCAGAGTGGCTTTCTCCCTTCCCCTCCAAGAAGGAGGAGAGCCCCGTCGAGCTCGGACACCGAGAGGGATTCCTCCTCCCGTCTCCCTCCCTCTCCCTCGTGCCCCCTTCTCATCATACTCAGCGGTCTCTGCTGAAGTGTCCAGTTCCTTCCCTGGTCCCCTCAAAACGGCAAGGGCGAAGAGGAGGGGGGCTGGAGGTGCAGTTGAGCATTCTCTGTCTCTCTCCCGTAGTGAGCAGACAGAGAAAGAGAAACAGTGGTCTGCAGGGTCAGTCTCAAGACTTCCTCCGCGTCCTCGCAGCAGCTGTGCGGGATGTTCAGAGAGAGAGGGGGCGGGGGAGATGGATCGCCCCGCGTCTTCCCTCTCACTCCCCTCTTCCCTCGGACGGGTGGAGAAGGAAGGGGAGGGGGGATCCACTGCCAGGGCCCCTCTTCTGAAGCGAAGAGATACAGCAGCCGAGCCTCCATCCTCTCTCCTCTGTGTAGATGAAGAGGAGGAAGGAGAGGGTGAAGGTGAGAATCGCCCAACGGTGTCTGGATCTGGTGTGTGTGGAGCGAATGCGCGGAGGCGCAAAAGGAACAGAAATGGTCGCCAGAGAGCACAGGAGAAAACGGATGTTGCTGGTGCACCTGCATCTGTGCATGAGCGTGCAGAGACAGTGGACGTCTGTGCTCTGAGTTTCTCACCGAATGAAGAAGAGGGGCGGGGAACTGTCGTCTCTCCCCCCCTTCTGATTCGTCCCGAGTCCTCCCCTCTTCCTGGGGAAATCCCCCTTTCCCTCCAGGAAAAAAGGCGTACCGACCCAGGAAGACCACCTGCCCCATCCGACCGCTCAGCTGCCCGACGGCCTCCCGTCTCTGTCTCCGTCTCATCCTCTCAGACTGCGCAGCGGCAGCAGCAGGAGGCAAAAAAGATCATCCTCAGTCTGATGGGAGAGAAGGCGGGAGCTCCGTTGCCGCCATCCGAGTCCCTCTGCGATGACAGGAATGGATATGAGGATGGACAGATCAGATGGCAGAACGAAAAGGAGTCCCAAGCAGAAAGGGAATCGAACCCCAAAGTCACTCAAACCGCTCCCCCAGCCCAAGCCCACAGCCACCATCGCTCTTCCGCCCTTCTCTTCAGCCTTCCCGGGGGGGCGAGTGCGTCTTCTTCTCGCCCCCCGTCTGCTTCTGCCCGTCCCTCATCGACTGCGCTGTCAACGGACATGGATTCATGGTCGGTTCGTTCTCTCTCTTCTATGACAAGAAGATTCAGGAAGAGCCAGCGGGTGGCGGCACCTACAGAGCCAGAGCCGTCCAGTTGTCACATGCAAAAATGGTTTCAGACAGAGGATCTTCTTCTGCTTGCTGAATTTCATCGATCGAACGGCAATTTCATCGTCCTCTGCACCCCCCGGCCGGAAACACAAAATCCAGAAAGAGAGAGAGAAAGCATTGATTGTCTGTCAGAGTCTATCTGAATTAATTGTCTCCTCTGTGTCGCTACACTTGTTTCCTTCCACCTCTCCTCGTCACTCTCTCTGTGCATGCAGCCGTTTGACCTCTAGTGGCGGCTTCAGGAGCGTGTCACCTGCTGCCGATCATGCGACAACTGGGGGTGTGGAGGATTCAAACGTCACCTACCCCCGGGTGGGGGATGAGGGTGTGGGGGTAGGTCTGGGAGACCCCCCTTCTTTCTCTGTCGACCCTGTGCCCATCCACATCCACATCCTCCAGGGACCACCTCGCCCTGCTGTCCAACCGTCGAGGCAGCAGATACAGCAGAGGCACACTGTGTCTTTCCCCACCCAACAGCAGCAGCAGCCGTCTCCCTTGATGCCAGGGGGGCCTCTCCTTCCGAGTCGACCGGCAGGCGTCGTGCGGAGAATGTCGTGCCCTTCAACAAGTGCGAGTCAGGGCCCTTCTCCCGCCCCCTCTCCGTCGTCCTCTCAACAGCAGCCGAAACATGACACGAGACTCGGGGGTGTGGAGAAATGGGGAAATGGGGAGCAGGTAGGAAACCGTTCCTCGTTGTCACCGAGCACACAAGCAGACCGCAGGGAGCAGAACGAAAGCGCATCAGAGTCCAGCTCTGGCAAGGAGGGGGGAGGTGGAACGCCCCCCCCTGCGCATTCAACGCCCTCCTCTCTGTTTTTGCGAGAGATTCGCGGACAGGTAGCGGAACTCTGTCGTAGCAAAAACGGAAGGCATCGCCTGCAGCGCGCTTTGAGTTTCTGTTCCCCGGAGGAAGTCCAGGAGGTTGTTGCGGAAGTTTCACCTCACGTGGTGGATCTCATGAAGGACCCGAGTGGCAATTTTGCGTGCAAACACCTCTTCGAAGTCTGCAGCGTGAAACAGAGAACTCTTCTGCTGGAGAAGGTCGGTCGGTCGGTGAACCTGTGATTTGAAAGAATGTGCTTTAGATTAGAAGCGGGGCGCGGTGTGAACGAGGAAGTGAAAGCCCGCTGTTCACCTTTGCTTCCCTTTTGCTTTCTCGTGAAAGTTTGATTCACCAGTGTCTTGCTGCTGGTCTCTCTTTGTCGTGTTCTTATTCGTCGGTCTCCTGTGAATATCTTTCCCCCAACAAATGAACTTCTCTCCTCCTCCCTGTCCGATTGACTGATTGGTCGATGCAGCTGCTCCCTCACACAGTGGAGATCGCCTGTGACTCGAAAGGCACTCACGCTCTGCAATCCCTCATCGGTCGGTCGGTTGATGGATGGACGTATCGTTGGTTGGGCCTCTATCTGGGTTGGTGCCTGTGGGTGTCTGCATCTACTCCCTCCCGGTCGGGCGAAGTTCAGGTGGCGGAAAGGTGCTTCTGCTTTTTCTCCTCTGAGATCCTGCCTGAATCATCTCTCTCTCTCTCTCTCTCTCTCTCTCTCTCTGTGTGTGTGTGTGTGTGTGTGTGTGTATTCAAGACCCTTTCTGGAACCTCCTCCGGTGTTCCCTTTCTGCTTCCCTGCTCCGCCTCCTCCATTCAGGTCACGTCTCGACGCCCAAAGAAGAGGAGCTTCTTGCATCTGAACTGGAAGACAGAGCAGTGGAGGTGGCAGTAGACCCCAACGGCACCTATGTCCTCCAGCGGCTGCTGGTGTGCTTCTACCCCCAGTCGTCTCTCCAGCTGGTGGAGAGGCTGGTGGCGAGCGCAGGGAGCCTCTTGGGCACTTCGCATGGAGTGTACGTCCTTGACAAGTGCCTCTCTCTGATTGGCCTTGGGAGGGACGGTGCGCGAGACGGCCGGAAGGTCTGGAGGGCTCTGGTGAAGATCGTGCAGGCCCTCGAGAGATCTCTTGTGGATCTCGTACAGACCAAACACGGGGCCAAACTGGTGAAGCAGATCTTTGAGGTCGGTAGGCACGCAAGGGTTAGAAAGGAAGGAAGACAGGAAGGAAGGAAGGAAGTACGGAAGGAGACTTCGGGGGAAGATGTTCTTTCTGACTTTTTCCATCTAACTCTTCTCGCGCTCTCTCTCTCACTCTCTCTTTCTCTCTCTCTCTCTCTCTCTGAGGCACTCTCATGAGAAAGACCTCAAAGCAATATTCCATCCATACTGTCTCATGGAAGAAAGCTGTGGACACCCTGCGCATGTGATGCGATGTGATCGATACGCTCCCTCCTTCACTCCCTCCCTCCCTCACTGCAGAAGTGGGGTGTTGACTGTGCTCCCTGTCGACGACTTGTGGAGGCCCTCCGTCAGAAGGCGCTCCCTCTGACTGTGCACAAACTCTCTCAGGAGGTCATCGAGAAGTGTCTGGACACTCAGGACGAGGTCAGCGAAGGAAGAGAAAAAGGAATTCAGGGAACAAACAAAAACAATGGAAGGGAAGGGAAGGGGGTGATCAAAAGAGAGGGGAAATTCGAAGGGAAGGAGTCCGAATCCTCTGTCGCTTTCTTTGAACGACTGCTTTGTGTCGGAAGTTTGCGTTTTGCGGACTTCTTTCCTTGTTGGCAATTCCTCTATGCCTGCATAGATGCCTTTCTGCCCTGTTTGTTGCCTTTCTTCCCCCCCCCCCCTGCCTGCCTGCCCCCCCGTTTCCTGACAGGAGTTGCGAGACGGGTTCATTGAGGAGCTCACGCACCCCGACAGACTGGAAGTTCTGTTCAAGGCTGCCACCTCTGCCCAGAAAGTCCTTTCCAAGGCGGCATCGGTGGCGTCGGAAGACCGAAAGAGAATGATCTCAAAGGTCAACAGGCATGCATGGCAGAAGAGGAGGAAGAAGAACCAACACGTGCACTTATCTTTTCTGTCACTTTTTCTTTCACATTGGGACAAGCAGCATGGAGCGCAAGAATTCGTGTACTCACTCTTTCGCACAGCTTCTCTGTGCTCTTTTGAATGCTGTTCGCTGCCGATCAGCATATCTCTTCTTCTTTCTTCCCTTCGTACACAAAAGAGAGAGGTGATCTTTCCAAGAAATCTCTTTGGCTGGCGATGATTCGTTGACTTCTGCTCACTCTGCACTCGGCTCTTTCCTGTTCTCATCTTCTCCTTCTCCTGCACCGTTCTGCCTTCTTCTTCCTTTCCTTACCCTTTGCAGGCGGTGGCAGAGCTTCAACGACAAGCAGGGCAGACGAAACCGTCGAAGTGGGAAAAGTCGCTGCAGAAGGTCCGTCCGTTTCTTCTTTGCCTTTCTTTCCCCCCCCCCCTTCCTTTCTCTGTGTGTCTGTGTGCGTGCACATGTGTGTGTGTGTGTGTGTGTGCGCGCGCGCGCGCACGCGCACGCCTGCGTTTACCGGGAAAGCGTTCCTCACTTCTGTAGTGTGCTAGACCCCTTTATGCTCTTCCGAGAGAGAAGAGACTGCCTGCAGACAGGAGAACAGACACGCAGGGTGTTTTCTGATCTAGTGCACGGTGGTGAAAACTGGCCAGGTGCAAATTCCTTCGCCTCTCCTCCCCTTCCTTCTCTCCGTGCAGTTCCAAGATCAGCTCTCTGCACACGAGCGGACGGTCCTCCGCTTGGGGCCCTCATCTCAGCAGAGCCACCAGAGGGCCTCATCACACTCACACTCACAGTCACACTCACAGTCTCCCCCCTCAGAGGCGGCAGCACCCGTGCTCTTTCCTGCTGCGATGTGGACAGGGGGTGTGGGGGGGCAGCCAGGCGAGCACCGAGAAGGGCGCACTGCGACCAGAGAACCAAACAGACACCTGCCGTCTCCTCACTCATCCCGCCCGCCCGCTCCCCCCCCGTCGCCTTCCTCCCCGTCTCATCTGCTGAAAACCCACGCAAACCTCTCTCTAGACTTCCCTTCTGCTGTCAGACCCCCCCCCGGATTTGATGAGAGGGTCGTGCAAGACGACGACACAAACGAGGAACACGGGCTCCAGCAGCAGCAGCAGAGGCTCCGTTCCTCCAAAACAAATCAGCAAACTGAACTCGCCCCTCCCGATCCTTCCGAACGGTTTCACTACCTCGAACAGCACACTCCTGTACAGCCGCAGGAGCAGTACGTCTGCTACCCTGGCGACAGTAGCAGGGGATGCAGAAGAGGAGGAGAGGGCGGCAGGGGCCCGGGGGAGGATTTGGATGATGAGGAGCATCACCAGATGTTGGTTGAGCAGGCCCTAAGCAGACCTTCCCATTCCCATGCACACAGGGTGGGTGTGGAGGAGAGAGGCAGACGGGTACAGAGAGGGGGGGTGGCCGTTCCTTGGCCGGAGCACTCACCTCGAGACTCTATGTCTGCTTCTGCCTATGCATCTCCTGTTCCCTTCCTTTGTACAGAGACCGGTCGCAGAAGGAGGATCGGAGAAAGAGAACAGCAGCAGGCTCAAGTGAGGCAGAGAATGGGGAGAGAGTGGGACAACGAAGCTGTGCCAGAGGGCCAGCGCCGCTTTCACGAACTCAAGCAGGAGGATGGTCGCACCATCTCAGCAGTCAAGAGAGAGACAGAAGAGGTGGCGCCGCGCAGTCAGGGCCACAAAGGGGGAAGGGAAGTCTGCAGTGGCAGGAGAAGAATGGGGGACGATACGCCCCCCACACTTGTGGATGAAGGTCGGAGGACCAGGGGGCTCTTCCCACGGGGAGTTCAAATGGGGGGGCGATGCGCTCCTCATCAAAATGAGATTGACGGTGGGTTGGATGGAATCCCATCCTTCCTTCCTTCAGGTCTTCTTGCTTTCTTGCTTCCTGTTTGAAGCTTGGCTGCCTTCTGAACGACGTTACCGATCTTTTCGCAACGAGACTTTGATCTCTCTCTCACTCTCTCTCTCTCTCTCTATGTCTCTCTCTCCCCCCCCCCCCCCCCC
>JAHBMJ010001963.1:5977-24337 GCA_018398765.1 Chromera velia | reverse complement strand
GCCCGCCCGCCCGCCTGTCTGACTTACTCACTGACTGCCTGCCTGCCTCCCTGCCTGCCTGCCTGCCTCTCTGCCTGCCTGCCTGCCCGCCCGCCCGCCCGCCTGTCTGTCTGTCTGCCTGCCTGCCTGCCTGCCTGACTCACTGACTGACTGACTGACAGACAGACTAACTGACTGCCTAAGTGACTGCCTGACTGCCCGACTGACTGACATTGGGGTCCAATTTGGCGAAGAACTGCACCTTGGTTGCGGGTTTCCCTGTTGGGTCTGGCGTCATGATGAATGCGAAGAGGTGGATGTCCATTCTGGGCTTGGCGGGGTCAATCTCTGGGACCTGCAGGGATGGATCATCAGATCAGTGGATCAGTGGTGCATTCACTTCCTCTTTTAATCAATCAATCAATGAATCAACCAGGCAAGCAAGCAAGGAAGCATATGAGCGCCGGAAGGGACTTAGCGGGCTTTGGTCTGGTAGCGAGACGATTGAAAGGCGAGGGAGGGACAGATGCATGCGCAGACCCAGACAGGCAGAAGACAGATAGCTACAGAGGGAAACGGAACGCAGACAGACCGTAGCACAACAAAAGAAGACGCACGAACAGACACATGGACAGACAAACCTCTTTGTCCCTACAGAGGAAAAGACTTTCCTCATTCAAGGACTTCGCAAGCACCTGCAGGCAGTAAGAGAAGATGAAAGAAAATCAAACTGTCGATCCCACTCACACAATCATGTGTGCGTACACAGAGTCCCTTATTCTTCCAATCAATTTGTCACTGGAAAATCTTTGTGCCCTCTCCGCTCTCCGCGTTTTGTTTTTGAGCCATTTCCTCTCTTTACTCTTGCAATGTGTTCGTTCTTTTCCGATCGAACCAGATTCATGACAACACTGGAAAATTTGGAGCGATCCGTAGAACAGCTCCCCAAACTTCTGAATTAACACACATAAAGGAAGGAAGACTCAAACCATCCTTCCAACGCCCAAACTCCCATCCATTAACCCCCCCTGGATACCCACGCACACGACCAGAATGAGAGACAGAGGGCTCAAACAGGCCACGCATGCAGCCACTGACGCACGCACCAACGCACCATGAGGCACTCCTTGTCGGGATCGTCCAGGGCGTCGACCCCGAATCCCAAAAGATTCGTGTATCTCTGCATGGATGCATGCAGACGGACAATCAATCAATCAATCAATCAATCAATCAATCAATCAATCAATCACATGCAGAGAATCAGCAGGAAGGGGCAGAACCAAGCAAGCAGACAGAGCGGAGAGTGAGACAGATCGACCCCTCTTGGTCAAGTTTGCGCTTGCAAATAAATCCTCGGGCTGTATGTATTATGTGCACTCTTAGGACTGTCAAGTGGAAAATGAAGGTCTCGCAATATGAGTGGGCACAGATACGGTTGAAAAACAGCTTTCGCTGTTCCAAGCACCACTCAGCCACACGCCGAGAAAAAATACAGAAGAAATGAAAAATTATCGAGAAATTCAATGCGTGCGTCAACTACCCGAATGTTTAGTGAGCAAGCGCGGCTTGGGAGGAAGATTGATGCATTCATTGCAGCATGCACCACTCGATTTCTTTCTCTCAAACCATTTCAGAGGATCTGAAGCGATCCAGCCAGCCGCACAAAAAGATTGTTTGGATACAGCCTTTTACTTGACTCAGTCCAGCTGAATCGAGGTACTCAACTCGGTCATGACATCGACGCACGCACACACACAGTGACCCTCCCTCCATGCTCCTAGTACCTTATCGAAAGGCCAAGGGAGAGAGTAGGTGTGCTGGACGATTTGGGAGACGCGGGTAATCTCCCAATTTTGACTCGACTGCAAAGAAGCAACAGTTGAGAGAGAGAGAGAGAGTGAGTGAGTGAGTGAGTGAGTGAGTCAGTGAGTCAGAAGGTGAGTGAGTGAGTGAGAGAGAGAGTGACCAAAATCAATCATTGATAGAGTCACACAGCTAGTCAGAGGGTGGGTAAGGGAAATGAACGATTGTCATACATGATGCTAGTCTCAAGGAGGGGGAGACTTTGGGTCACTACGACTCGATCGGGTCACCTAGAAAGTCAGTGTGTGGGTTTGTGAGAGCGTGTCACTGCCGTCGTCTGTATTTGCCATCCTGCATGACAACACACACCTCTCCTTCTCTCTCTCCCTTTCCTCCTCTCTCTCTCTCTCTCTCTCTCTCTCTCTCTCTCTCTTTCTCTCTCTTTTGCTCTCTTTCTCTCTCTTTCTCTCTCTCTCTCTCTCTCTGTCTGTCTGTCTCTCTCTCTCTCTCTCTGTCTGTCTCCGTCTTTGTGTATGTCTGTGTGAAAGGGTGCGTGGATCTTTCCTGACTTGGGACAGAGGCCTGAACATCTGAACGCCGGAAAAACATTCAGTGCATGGGGAAAGCCGCCCGCCCAGTATGTATTGAAGCACTCCGACAGAAAAACAGGATGCACTGCCTGCGTGCCTGCCTACCTCCAGGAAAGGGCACCAAGTAGGGTGCTGGTCCCCCTCCACGAGGATGGACACGATGTTGAAGACGGGCTGGTCCATCACACCCTCGCACCTGCATGCATTCGTTTTCATACAGAACTCTTTTTATGTATGTATGTATGTATGTATGTATGTATGTACAAAAATGTATGCATGAAAATGAATGCGGATACGATCTTGAAGACGGGCTGGTCCATAACACCCTCGCACCTGTAGACAGGCAGACAGACAGAATGACTCGACAAACAAATCTGTAGACAGGCAGAAAGACAGAATGACTCGACAAACAAATCACGTGTAGACAGGCAGACAGACAGAATGACTCGACAAACAAATCACGTCTTGGCGATCACGCAGACCAAGGATAGAACTCAAAGTCGTGAGCGTCCGAGACAAACTCCGACACTGCTTGTGCATGTTGGATCGACGATACAACAAATTTCTTTCTTGACTTCGGAGTTTCCTTCGAGCTGATTTGAGGACAAGCATGCATGCGTGCACAAAAAAGCCATGCAGTTGTGTCCGAGACCTGTCACAGTCTGAGTGAGTGAAAATATTCTTTTCTCAACTGAAGTCATTGGGTCAGTGAACTGATCAAACAGCGAACGTCCACGCACGCACCTACCTGAAAATGTAGGTCCCGTCGGGCAGCTTCTTGCTCCAGAACTCATGTGTCCTGCATATGTGAAGGAAGTCAGGTTGGCAAACACAGAAATGGATCAGACGCATCATGTGTAGTCTGTCTCGCGCGCGCTGTGTGTGTGTGTGTGTGTGTGTGTGTTTGGCTGTCTGCGTCTCTTGACAAAAGGACGCTGCGTTCTTTCCTCCTTTCCCCGCCTGTGTCTGCTGTGTGAAAAGCTCGCTGGTCTTCCTTCTTATTTTATTATTTTCCGAATCCAAAGACGACTAGTGTTCATGCACTTAATTCTGTTCACTTAATTGTGTTAATTAGATGATCGACTTAATTGTGGTCATGCACTATCTGACTGACTCGATTGATTGATGCGTTTGTCCTTTTTTCCCTTGGGCATGCAGCCACTCACACGCCCTCCTTCCACTCGACACGATCCTTGTATAGCAAATTAAATTAAACACGCAAGGCACACCAAACCAAAACACACAAACCCCATGCTCTCCCTCTCTCACTGTCTCACTTCACTCACTCACTCACTTGTGCTTGACGTAATCCCACCCTTCAGTTCCCTCCGAGAGCACCGCAAACGCGTCCGCTGCCCACTTGGCCTTCACCCTGAAATAGAAAAAACAAAAAGAACTTTGTGTTCTTTTTGAACTTTGAAGACAAAAAGAAAAGGACAAGAAAGAACCCCCAGAGAAAAAAACAACAACGCAGAGAGAGAGAGAGAGAGAGAGTCTTGGAAGGACCTTTGAGACCGGAATGACGCAAGATGAGAGAACCAACCAATTCCTGCCGTGTCATTCTCGAACAAAATCAGAACCACTCTCCCAGTCACTGCTCACGTACTGCCACTTCATTCGCCAACCTACAGTCAAACACTCTCTCTCTCTCTCTCTCACACACACACACCCACACACACCCACACATACAGAGAGAAGAACAGGCTCACTGACTCACTCGAGTTCCTTGATCAGAGTGTCCTTCTCGTACTGGTGAAGAAGGTTTACGAGTCTGCATTCACAGGCAAGCAGGCAGGCAGTGAGTGAGTGAGTGAGTAAATTAATTCGTGTATCAAGAAGGATACAAGTAGACCCTGAAAATTCATGCAGGGAATTCCTCGGAGTTCTTAATGGCCTTCTTTTTTGTGTTGACTTCACCTGTTTGTGCATGGCCTGATGATTGTAGTGGAAGATGCCGATCTTTCTTCTCTTCGTTTTGTGGAAGGAAGAATTGGGACGAATGGCCGGAAGACAAAAAAAAAGACCGAGCTAGCTCAGCATCCTCCTTTGTCCATCATCATCTTGATCAATCAATACGCTTTATTTCTTTCGGTCTGTCTCTCTGTCTTTGAATTTCTTTTTTTCCTTCCTTCCTTCCTTCCTTCCTTCCTGCCCACATACATACATACATACCTGTTGTATGTTGAGTTGGGGGGCTGGGACTGTGCGTGAGAGAACATGGAGGCGCTGAGTTGCTGTGGGGAGACGCTGGCGTGGGTCGCGCTGTTGCGACGGAACTGCAGACAATAAAACAAAAGACAGACAGAGCGAGAGAAAGAAAGAAAGCAAGGTCAAGAAGAACAGCTGCTGCGGGAACTTTATTTGACAAACATCGGGAGTTGATGTGCCTTCCGTCGATCACTCCCTTTCTTCTGTGGAGATTATAATGTGTTTTTCTAAAGGAAATCAGCACTGGGCCGTCCAGAAAAAATGGACCGGCCCAGTAAATTACGTGAGAGGAGAAAGAGTATGTGTGAAACCAACCAGAATGAGAGGAAAACTGAATGTTTATGTGATTCCCCAATTTCGACCGTCCGTCTTTCAAGGGAGGCACTCACCCACCCGTAGGGCCTCCGCAATTCGTTTCTTCAGAGAGAGCCACAAATCATTTGCCAGCAGCACCTTCTCACGCTCGTAAGCGGATCGGACCTGCAAAGTGCGTGTGCACGCTTTTACAACAGCCAAATGAGACCTCAACAACGTTTAGATAACACTTTGAAAACAAACTTGCAAAAGAGGCGCAGGACAATTTGCAAAGCAGTGAAACACGCATCGAAAGCAAAGAGAGAGGGGTTTGCAGACTTCACATTACTTATGGACAGACAAGCCATGCATGGTTCAATTGTTTCAACCAACCAACTGACACACGCACCTCTTCCCACAGGCTCTCGATGCCCCGAAGGAACTCTGCGTCCTCCGCATCTGCCCCGTCCACCGTCGGCCCCCCCCCCACTTCGGGGCTGCGGACCCCCTCAGATGACGCGATTCCCGGGCTCGTTCCCTGCCCCTCTGTCGTGAGACCTCCTGTGCGCGTCTGGGGGGTGTTGTCAATCGAATGGGACCTGCAGCGGTCGGGCAGCAGGCGGGCAGAGAGGCAGGAGGGGAGGGAGGGAGGAAGTTTACAGAAAGGTAAGAAAAATATGATTTGAGCGAAAAGGAAGTCAAAACTGATTCTCACATTTTATCATCAAACAAAGACCCTCTCCTCTCTTCTTACTTTTTCGCTGCATTCATGTCAACCAAGCAATCTCGATCCTCCAACGCTGAAAGACAGATGAGATGAATTTGGGGGCAAAAGATACGCCCATGCAGGAGACGCTCATGAAGGTTGCATTCATGGGGGGCGCGTGCTTGAAAGAAAGAGGGTGCGGAGAGACACAAAAATAGAACGGCAGGCGTTGGGGCCAGTCACAAACTTTCTTGAGTGCACGAAATAATTTTCTTTTCCAGACGGACAAAGCAAACAAAGTTCGGAAAGAAAAGAATGACTCTCAGAGAGAGAGAGAGAGAGAGAGAGAGAGAGAGAGACTTGACTGACCTCTCGCCCACTCTCTCGACTGCCTTCACGGCCTCTGCAGAGAGGCGTCTCTGTCCATTTCCCCTTCGGTTGCCTTCTCCGTCTCCTGCGTTGGGCCCTGGTGTCTCAGGAGGCAGTTCTTCGCCGTCCAGAGTCAAGACCTGAAGACAGACAGGCAGGAAGGAAGGGAGAGATAGAGGAAAGATAAAAGGGACAAGGGAAACTTCCTACGTCAGAAACGACCCCTGGCAGACTCCCAAACTCAGGGATGCTTCTCTTCTCTTCTCTTCTCAGAAATGATAAAAACAATGGCCATTGAAAAAGACAGTCTGGCAGGAAGCGGGACAGGCAGGTAGGCAAGTAGGCAGACAGCAATTAAGGCAAAGAGACAACGAAAGAAACAAACAAACAAACAAACACACAAACAAAAACAAAGAGGCGCATGGATAATCAGATGGGCCCAACGGCGTCAAAGGAAGAACAACAGAAGGCAATGAAGACAGGGGGGGGGTCAGACATAGAGGGAGAATTAAGTGAACGAAAGAAAAAAACATGCAACGGTCAAGCAAGAAACAAACGGGAACAGAGAGGAAGAAAGAAAGAAAGAGACAAAAGCCGACGGAAACACTGAGGCAGTGAGTGCATGGGGCATGCACACGGAAAGAAAGACAGGGAGGGTGGCACTTAATTCGGATGGAAGACTCACTCTCTTCAGTGCTCTGTACACGGACGGCCCGGGAGCCGCTGAGAGTTCTGCAATGTGTGAGTCCTGCAGCAGAGAAGCGGAAAGCGGTGGAAGCACAAGACGATGAGAATGTGCGCATTTGTAAATGAGACAGGCAGGGCCAAGATGGACAGTCTGAGGTTTGAAAATTGAAGTGAAGAGCAATATTGACATGCCCACCCTTTCTGCTTCTGACCCTTTCTATCTAACTCTGTTTCTCTCGCAGGCACACAGACAGCCTTCCTTTTCAACATGAATGCTCTCCAACACTGAACACGCGCACACAGACAAATATACATAGAGGCAGGCAGGCAGGCAGGCAGGCAGGCCGGCAGGCAAAGAGACAGACAGAGAGCCAGGAGGAAGGCGGACGGTCCACCTGTCCTGTCCGAATCCTCTGCCTCCCTCCCTCGACTCCCCCCTCTCCTTCTCCCTTTGAGTACCTCCACTCACGCACTCACTCACGTCTGCTCGGATCTCTTGGACCTCTGGGCTTTCATTCAGTCTGCAGGCAGGGAGGGAGGGAGAGGGCATGCAGAGAGAGAGAGAGAGAGAGAGAAAGAGGACGCATGAATCTGGACTCTTTCGGGGGTCGGAACTGAGGGGGAAAACTTCCAGGCAGCAATGAAAGGACAAAAAAAAGAAATAAATAAATAAAGAAAGAAAGAAAGACCGACAGACAGACAGACAGACAGACAGACAGAAAGAAAGAAAGAAAGAAAGACAGACAGAAAGAAAGAAAGAAAGAAAGAAAGACAGACAGACAGACAGACAGACAGACAGACAGACAGACAAACAGACAGAAAGACAGACAGACAGACAGACAGACAGAAAGAAAGAAAGACAGACAGACAGACAGAAAGAAAGAAAGAAAGAAAGACAGAAAGAAAGAAAGACAGACAGACAGACAGAAAGAAAGAAAGAAAGAAAGAAAGAAAGACAGACGGACGGACTGACTGACTGACTGACTGATTGACTTGACTGACTGACTGCCTGACTGCCTGACTGCCTGACTGCCTGCCTGCCTGACTGACTGCCTGACTGCCTGCCTGCCTGACTGACTGACTGACTGCCTGACTGCCTGACTGCCTGACTGCCTGACTGACTGATTGACTTGACTGACTGATTGCCTGACTGCCTGTCTGCCTGACTGACTGACTGACTGCCTGACTGCCTGCCTGCCTGCCTGACTGACTGACTGGCTGGCTGGCTGGCTGGCTGGCTGGCTGGCTGGCTGGCTGGCTGGCTGGCTGGCTGACTGGCTGACTCACTGACTCACTGACTCACTGCCTGACTGACTGACTGACTGCCTGACTGCCTGACTGCCTGACTGCCTGAATGCCTGACTGTCTGACTGCCTGACTGCCTGACTGACTGACTGACTGACCGACTGATTGACTGACTCACCGAATGCAGAACTGGGAGAGGAGCTGCAGTGTCTCCTCGTCCTGCAGGCAGAAGGGATAGTTTCATTAAAGGAATAAATGGAGGCCATGGATTTCTCATACACAGAAAGGCGTCCCACCGAGAGGACCAGAAGTTTTGTTGGGAGGTGAGGAGGGGCCGCATGTGCATGACGTCACCTCTCCCATTCCTTCGATCGACTGACAGGAAGAGAGGCACGTGTCATGGGTATGAAGGGAATGTAGACGGACAAGCTGACAGATGCAAAGCGAAGAAGAAAAATAGAAAATGACAGTAAATTACGAGCCAGCAGACAAACAAGGAAGGGGGCAAACGGTCGTTCAGTCTGTCAATCAGACAGTCGTGGAGTCACTGAGGCAGGGGAACAGGAAAGGCAAGAAGGTGTCAGCTTGGCTTCGAGGTTTGGTGACAGGCGCACGTACGTGCATGTCTGCCCGTAGATGGGTGAAAAGGGGCTACCCGCATGTGCCGAAGAAGGACAGGCAATTATTAGAATTGCCTGACCTACCTCCATCATTGCGTTTCGCTGTTTGGTCCCCTGACTGTGGGGACCTCCGCTCTTTCCTTTCTTGGGAACGCAGGAAGAACAGAGGAACCCAGAGGGCGCAACGGGTCCATCGAATTCCACGTCCTCGTCCATCACCGCACCCACGTAGTTGCTCTCTGCCACCTCGGTGTCGAAGAACACTTCCACAGACCTCGTCAAATCCTCCAGCTCCCTCGACGCGTCCTCGTGGGCTCCCGACTGTTTCAGAAAGGACACGGAGTCCAACTGTTGGGTCCATTTCTGTATCTGAGCCTTCACATGAGCAAAGCCGCCATAAGAAGTCATCGGGGAACCCGAAGAAACGTCCACCGCTGTTGCCGCCATCTCTTTTCCCCCTCCCTCCCTTGATTCAGCGTTGTCAACAACAGGCAGAGGTAGGTGACTGTGTGGATTCAATGTATATTCACACGGAATTTTGGGATGCAAAAGACAGCTAAAGATCAACTGGGTGTGGTTTCTTCACAGACGTACCCAGAACGATTTGTAGAAGTTTGCTATGACGTACAAGTATATATATAGAATCCAATCATGCACTTCCGTTGAGGCATGCATGTGGTGCCTGACCTTCCTCCATCCTTCCTCCGCCGTGATATTGCATGCGTATAAGCGTCGCCTCGGGGGGCAGCTCAGCTCTGCTGAGATCAGCCGAGAGGCCCTGAGATCGCACGCGCACTCGCATAACGCATTTTTTCATTTTTGGGGGGGGGAATCGGTTCTGTCTCCGTCACGGTCGGTGTCGCCCGAGTTCCAAGATATGCCCCTCAAGCAACTCGCACGGAGCCGCGACCGCACATGCCGGAGCCTTAATTACTTTGCGCATGCGTGCCCCTCAAGTAACTCGCACGGAGTTCCACATGCATACGACGTGCGCGCGGTCCCGAAAAGCATACTTCGCTTCCGTGGCTCCCGCCCCATGGCAGCACACAACTTAGACATGCCCAAGCCCCCGATGGTGTGCATCAATTAGCGACCCCTAAATAGCCCCCAGAGGCACTCACCCAACTGGTTGGGTGTATCCCGTCTGGATACAACGGCCGCGCGATCCGACCTCAATTTAAATCGAACAAACGGCCCCGGAAAGCGAAGCGGGGGGCACTTAATTACCAAATTCACAAAAAAAGCCCCGGAAAACTGAGAGCTATTAGCTCTCCGGATATATAAGCCCCTGCCCTTAAATTGTGTATAGTCAAAATACATAAGATTTTGATATTAAAATTTTGAAGTTAGGCTTTGTACTAAGCAGGCTGTGCAGGTACATATCAGTAGGCATCGTGCTTATACACATGATGGCTCAATTCAACATCATCTGGGTCATTTAGGATGATTGGTATCAAAAATAATATCAGTCTACTGATCTTTATTTCCATGCCTAATTTTTTTCAGTGTGATCTTCCTGAGGGAGAACTTCCGGTGTATGGGTGCCCAGACGATAGTTGTTGTGATGCATATCATATGGGTTGTGCCCACCAGGAGGATTGGGAAGGCCAGAAGCACCATAACGCTCATAACAATTTCCAAAAATAGTTCAAATTTTTGTTTTGATTGTTTTGTTAGCCTGCTTGATAGTTCTGCCGTGCACATACTTCGATGATTGAGGGTTTTTTTATGTATGCCGCGTCCCCATATATGAGAGGCGGATCTAACCTAGTTTGTCGATTTGTTCCATCCTACGACTACCAGCGACAAAAATAGGGGTGACTTCGATCATCTTGATACAGCTGATCAATCGCGGCCTCACAACAGGTTGGACAATCAAAAGAGAGAGAAAAGAGACAGAGAGGATGCAGGGCAGAACCTTCGAAACCCTTCAGTTCTTTCATACACACACTTCCAATTTTTTTGAATGATAAGAGGTCTGATCCTTTGTTGGAGCAGCTGTTTACAATGAGCGGCTGAAGTGAAAATTGCGACTGATTGAGGCGGGTGGAGCACCATTTTCTTTATTCTATAGTGGCGGAGACCAGGGGCAGGCGCGGCAAAAAGATGCTCCCCTGCCGGTAATTCGGTTTTTCGAATCAAGGGGAAAAAAAAGCCGCGAGACGCCCCCCCGCGGGGACGGCTTGGGCCGCGCACGGCTGGGTTGTTAGACCATAAATTAATTACGCTTTTTTTTGAGTCGTTTTCGCGCGCACCGCGCGCGTGACAATACCCTTATAAGGCAAATTCAATAGGGATCAATTTTTTTTTAAAAAAAAAAAAAAAAAAAAAAAAACGATCAATACAGAGCATTACAGAGCTACAGTCAAATCGTGCGTACAAAATTCAAGGGCAGGGGCTTATATCTCCGGATCCGGGCGTTCCATCCCTCCCAGACAGAGAAAGCAAGAGCCCCGTCTGCCTCCATCCTTACACGCAGAGTTCTGACAGACTTTCTGTGATACTCTGAGACATTGTGAAACGGAGACCTTTCTCTGTATTTTGGGTAGACAGAGAGAAAACGAGCGCTCATCTTCACCTCCACTCATTTCTTGTTGACGAGAGTTGATCTGCGCATTCAGACAAGATCCGGGAAAATGGGGGACACAGCCATACTAGTGCCCCGCATCCAGCAGCTTCAGACAAATCAGGTGAATATTTTTGGGCACCTTGGCACTTTGGATGAGAAAGTCAGTTACTCACATCTTCTCTGCGTTGTTTTGTCGCGTGTTGCTCTCTCTCTCTCTCTCTCTTGTTTGATTTCGAAATTTCGTTTTCTGATTGCTTTGTAATGCTTTGATCATTCTCCTGCCCCCCTTTTGTCGTGTTGCAGATTGATTCCGAAGCCGCGGACCTCAGGGAGGAACTCGATATCGAGAGAGAGCAGGGAAAGCTGTTGGTGGAACAGAACGCATCACTCAAAGAAGACGTGGACAGCTTGAGAGGACAGGTGACCAGACTCACAGATGAGCTGGTGAAGATGAGGGAGGAAAGGGAAGACATTGCAGAGCTAAAGGAGGAATTCAACGAAATGAAGGAGCAGGCCGAAACATTCAAAACATTCATCGAGCTGTTTGGACAGCAACAACAGCAACAGGTGAGTGCCTTGCGACTCCACCCTCTTCTTCTCTCCCTTTGCCATGACTAGAAGGAAACAGTCAAGAGGGCTTTCTTGCGCGATATCGACATGACAGCCTGTCTCTATTGCTGCCTGCCCGCCTGCCTGAGAAGTGAAGGATCGATTTTTGTCAGCAACGTATCAGTCTGTCTCTTTGGCTATTTGTGCGAGCAAGAAGAAGACGAAGGAAAGAGCACAGTTTGTCGGCCTTCTTCGACTAGCCGGTCAGTGTGAAGGAAAGAACACGCTCTCCTGACTCATTCATTCAAACGCCTAGCTATATCCCTGAGTGTCGATTTGCCTGCCTGTTTGTCTCGATCCTTGTATGTCTGCGTGCAGAGGGACGGGCCTCTCTCGAGACTGATCAAGAAGAAAGCCCTCGAGACCGTGAAGGAGGAGGAAGAGGAAGAAGAGTCAAATCAGACAGATGGGGGTGTGAATGAAGGGGGAGGGGAAAACAGAGCCCAAGAACCGACCGCAGCAGAGACTGTTCAGCAAGCAAGATCAAGCTCTGAGGTGGTGCAGGAGGCCGCAACAGGAGAGAGAGGTGAGGGGCAGGAGGAAGAAACAGAGCAGACTGCTGAGGAGGCAACAGCAGAGTCTGTGCAGGGGGCAAAGGAAGAAGAGGATGAGAGAAAGGTGGAGGAAAGCGAGCAGACTGCTGAGAAGGCAACAGCAGAGTCTGTGCAGGGGGCAAAGGAAGAAAGGGATGAGGGACAGGAGGAGGAAAGCGGGCAGACTGCTGAGAAGGCAACAGCAGAGTCTGTGCAGGAGGCAAAGGAAGAAAGGGATGAGGGAAAGGAGGAGGCAAGCGGGCAGACTGCTGAGAAGGCAACAGCTGAGTCTCTGCAGGAGGCAAAGGAGGAAGGGGATGAGGGGAAGGTGGAGGAAAGCGAGCAGACTGCTGAGGAGGCAAAAGCAGAGACTGCAAAAGAAGGTGAAGATGAGGAGAAGGAAAAGGAAGAGACCACTGAAGAGGCAGCACCGAGCACCCCGCCAGAACAGAAAGCTCAGGCCGCCACACCTTTTGGTGTTTCCCCCTCTGCCTCTGTTGGCCGAAAACGCCATGGACAGACCACAGCAACTCGACCGAAGGCTTCTTCAGGCAAGCTGCCACTTTCGACTTCCTCCCTTTCCTCGCGCACCTCCTCCCTAGACTACAACCCCCCTGCCAGAGGACGTCCTCTCCCTCTCCGCACTCCCCTCCTCCCTCCGCCGGCCCGTTCCACCCCCCCACTCGGGGTCACTCCCCAGAACTCAGCAGTGGCAAAGGGGCAGTCTCAACAGCAGAAGCAGGAGAAAGGGAAAGACTTCTCCAAAATGATGCCCTCCGACTACTACCTGGAGTACGGCTGCTTCCCCCCCCCTGACATTGCGAAAATCCTCAACCGAAACTACGAGCGATCCCAGAAGGCAGTGGGGACGGAGGGGGTTCAGCCGACAGGGGGCAACAGGCGCGGCAGCACGACCCAAGCACAGAAGGGTACATTGAGCGTGACCGCACGGAGAGTGACCCCACCCGGCGTCTCTTCCTCCGTCTCTGCAAGCAGGGCGAGAAAGGAAATGCCAATCCCCCCCGTGCAGAGAGGAAGGAAAACCGGACCCGCTTCCTCCTCGTCTGCTTCATCCTCGACAAACACGAACGACAATGTGAATGTGAGAGAGAGAGACACAAACAACCTTCGCTCTGTGACCAACCGCACCAGAACACTCGATCGGGTGCTGTCGTCAGCTCCGAGGGGCTCTCAAAAGAAGCCCGGTCTTTCTTCCTTCTCAACCTCACAGAGAGACAGACCGACAGGAGTACTGTCTTCCTCCAGCGCCTCCCGACTCAACAAGCCCAAGAAGCAAAATGATGCCGCACGGCCCGCCCAGTCTCCTCCCGTTCTCCCCTCTGCAGGCAGACTCGCAAAGTCTTCGCGCACTGTCCATTGATTGAGTCCGTTTGTCTCGGTACAGGAGTGCGAAATGCGAAAGGCGTGACGACCAGTGGGGGTATGGGTATGGGTGTGTGAAAGTGTCGGAACGAGTTGCCGACAGTTTGGGGATGGGCAGGGGAATATCAATCGGGCATGAAAACGATGAAAACCTAGACAGACAGAAAGACAGAAAGAAATATGGAAGGAAGGAAGGAAGGAAGGAAGGAAGGAAAGAAGGAAGGAAAGAAACAACAAAGAAACAGGGAAAGAGAAAGAGATCTGTCATTCCCCTTAAAGGTAAGGGGACAGGAGGAGATGTATGAGTGGACAATCGGAAGCGAGGAAGGAAAAAAGGAGATCCTCTTCCCAGTCCCCTTCTCTCTCTCTCTCTCTCTCTCACTCTCTGTGTGTGTGTGCGTGTGTGTGTGTGTGTGTGTGTGTGTGTCTTTCGAGAGCATTGTAGACACACGTTCAACGCAGGGCAGAGAAAGGAAAGGCGTACAGGGGAAAAAAAGAAAGCGGGGAGAGGAAATCGACTTGTGAGAGTGTGCAACGCTTACCACCCCAACATCTGTCTCTCCTTGCTCTTCTTTCCTCTCGCTCTTTCCGTGCAGCCTTTACTGCTCTTGCTTTCTGTGTTCCATTAGTTGCTGAGTATTGTATTGACATTCTAATGTGTCGCAGTCTAGCTGTTGCATCGTCAAAGGCGTTGATCGATCGATCGATCGATTCATGGATTCATTCATGTGTCCATCCCGTCTCTGCATGTCCCTTGCAACTCCGCCTCCCTCCCCCCCTTTCTGGTTCGTTCAAATACTTTTGGCCATGCAGTCACTCTTTTTGAGTCCAAGTGAAGCATCGGGGGTGCAGTGCTAGCGGTGTGTAGAATAGAGACTGAGGAACCGGGAGAGGGAGATGGAGGAAGGGAGGAGAAAAAACACGGAAGGATTGGGCAATTAAGGGTGGGCGGAGTACGCACATGCATGCATGCATGCATGCACTTCGACTTTCGTTCGCTCCGCAACTTTGTGTGTTGAGGAGGAAGGAAAGGAAGAATAAGAAAGCCTGTCACTTGCTTTGTTTGTTTGTGTCTGGTTCATTTCGTCCTCTCTCTTTTGTACAACCTAGCTTGCTTCCCTCCTGCCTCCTTCCCCTAGCTCCCATTTTTCTCTATGGAGTCTGCATGCATGTGCGCTAGCTGTTGCGATTGATCGACAAGCACGACCGAATTGACTGAATTCGGTCTGGACGGAATTCAAGGGACGAAGGGAGGGAGGGAGGGAGGGAATTCATTGATGGATCGAGTGTTCATTCTCTCCTCACGTACGTGTATTCTAGCTCTCCCTCTTCCGCCCTCTTCTTCCCTAGCTGTACTCGATCTTTCTCCTCTGAATTCTTCTCGCTCTTCTCTTCGCTGGCGGCTGTACTGCTCTCTCGCCCGAAGAGAGGCCGGCGGGCGGGCAAGGGGACGATTGTTCTCTCTCTCTGCTCTTCCCCGGCCGGGCCCACGCATGGCATTGCATCTCTCCTTTCTTCCCTCCTTCCGGCCGTTTCTCTCTCTCTCTCTCTCTTTCTTTGTTTGAATGTTTGCTTGCCATTTCTTGCGGGGGTCAGCTCCCGCTTCTCTCTCTCTCTCGCCGTCCGTTGCTACCGACGTCGATGTCCATTCGTCTTTCTCTTTCTCTCTGGTTGGGGAGATCATGGCATGAATTAATTGATTCAATTTGCATGCCATGTAGCTGTGTTGGGAGGAAGATGTTGTGGCACGCAGGCAAGAAGGATCAAGAGCGCAACAGCGCGCAGTGGCAGGCCGTCCCGTCCAGTGGTGGGTGGCATGCAGCAGTGCTCATGCAAAAGAAAGAAAGACAGAAAGAAAGAAAGAAAGAAAGAAAGAAGGAAAGAAGGAAGGAAGTAAGGAAAGAAAGAAACAACAAAGAAACAGAGAAAGAGAAAGAGATCTGTCATTCCCCTTAAAGGTAAGGGGACAGCAGGGGATGTATGAGTGGACAATCGGAAGCAAGGAAGGAAAAAAGGAGATCCTCTTCCCAGTCCCCTTCTCTCTCTCTCTCTCTCTCTCTCTCTCTCTCTCTCGCCGTCCGTTGCTACCGACGTCGATGTCCATTCGTCTTTCTCTTTCTCTCTGGTTGGGGAGATCATGGCATGAATTAATTGATTCAATTTGCATGCCATGTAGCTGTGTTGGGAGGAAGATGTTGTGGCACGCAGGCAAGAAGGATCAAGAGCGCAACAGCGCGCAGTGGCAGGCCGTCCCGTCCAGTGGTGGGTGGCATGCAGCAGTGCTCATGCAAAAGAAAGAATTTACGGCTGGATGAATAGAGAGATGGATGTATGATCGAAAACAAGCTCTGTCGTCCCTGCAGCATTGCAATCCACTCCTTAGTTCTTGCATGCATCTACTCTTTCCGTCTGCCATTCCGAAGATCGAGCTAGAAGGAAAGGGGGGGAGGAAAGAAAAGGGAATTAAAGGGCAAAGAAAGGGAAGGGCATGCACGTTGAATGAGAGAGGGCTTTGCGTGCATGCATGGGCGCTCGCTGCATGGGACTTCCGGCCGGCCGGTGTGCGGAGGGGAGGGCCTGCATGACATGCAGGTACATACATGGATTGGTTATTTAAACAAAGCGGAGGAGTGGTAATAATCGAAAGAGAGAATGAACGAACGAACGAATGAATGAATGAACGAATGAATGACAGGAATGGGAGGGAATAGACCTGGGGGAATGAATGTGCAAAGCTCACCAGAGGGTCTGTCTGTCTGTCTGTCTGTCTGTTGACCGATCGATCGGTCGATCCTCGTTCTTCCCCCCCCGGCCGGCGTGTTTATTCTTTCTCTAGCTCTCCTTTCGTCTCTTTTCTTTGGGGAAGGCTCTGGGCAACAAGAGAGTGGTCAGAAGGTTTCTCCCTCAAACACTTGGCCAGTCACTCCGTCAACACTGCTCTGCTCTGTCTGCTTCCGGCTACTCTCTCCGTTTCCTCCCTCAAATACTTGGCCAGTCACTCCATCTCTGGAGGGTCTGTGTCATCCGTTGGAGTGAGCAAGCGCAGATTGTGGCGATTCCTGCGACAGTGCATGAGCTTGGGTTGTTCGGTGGGTCTGTGTCATCCGCTGGAGCGAGCAAGCGCAGACTGTGGCGATTCCTGCGACAGTGCATGAGCTTGGGTTGTTCGGTGGGTCTGTGTCATCCGTTGGAGCGAGCAAGCGCAGATTGTGGCGATTCCTGCGACAGTGCATGAGCTTGGGTTGTTTGGTAGGTCTGTGTCATCCGTTGGAGCGAGCAAGCGCAGATTGTGGCGATTCCTGCGACGGTGCATGAGCTTGGGTTGTTTGGTGGGTCTGTGTCATCCGTTGACCCCTCGATCGTTTGTCAATCCGTCGATTCAGGGAGACAGACACAGAACGAGAGAGAGAGAGAGAGAGAGAGAGAGAGAGAGCAAGGGAGGGAGGGCGAATTTGAACGAGAGACAGGCAGGCCGTTGGCATTCGCAAGGGGCAGCTAAAAAGACACACCACAGGAAGAAGTGCGGCAGCGCACAGCCGTTGGAATTAAGGGTTCAAAGAGCGTCCGTGTGATTGAATGAATGAATCAAGCATTACGATTGAATGAAGTCAAAAGTGTTTTCACTAACCCCCCCTCCTCTTTCTGTTTTCTCATTGTCTCTGTGTCTGTTCAGCGGGAAGGAAGGGAGGGAAGGAGAGAGGGGGGGAGGGAGGGAGAAGCAGAATAAGTTAAGGGCCCTTGTGGCCGGTGGGTGCGTGATTAATGAAGTGAATTAATTAAATCTAGAATTAAATTCAATCACAAAGAAGAGGGTGCTTATTGCATCGGCCTCTTGCGTGTTGCTCATTGAGAAGCACCCTATTATAGAAACGCAGCACTATCTATCTGTCTATCTCTCTAGCCATCTATCTTTTGAGAATCCCAGCAGTGACTGAGCAGTCATTGTACGCGTAGGATCCGTCCCTCAATCCGGCCTTCCTTCGTTGCATGTTCCCGCCCGATTCCGGGGCCCCGAATTAATATTTCTTCTGCATGCATGCATTTAGATGCATGCGTAGTCAAAAACTTGAATTCTTTTGATAATTTTTCTTTTTAATACTAGTTTCTCCGAGGCTAGGCCTAGCTATACTAGCCTAGCTACTAAAGCTCCAAATCAATACAATTAACCTGTTCAAATTTTAAAACTACGTTCAAAAACCAGTCCCGAGATTCTTGACTATAGTTTTTTTTTTTGTTCGTTTTAATTTATAAGCAGATCTATAGACATGTCATTGCGTGTTGAAGCGTTTCTTTTTTTTTGGGCGGACGTCAGACAACTGGCACGCAGGTCTAGGGCTTCGGCCCCGAACACTGTAATCCTGACCGTTTCACTGCAGAGAACGGTCTCTTTCTTGGCCTAGTTCTTAGCAAAAGCGTACTACAGATCATGCCTACTCGTAACCATGTAGATGAATCTTGATACTAGATCTTGATACTACATAGGCTTGTAACGGAGAATGAACGAAGACCGCTTCCTTTTTCCATTCTAATTGAGTAGCTGACGCTACCTCTTCACTACTATCCACCGTTGTGCGTCGTCGTCGTCGACATCTATTTTCTGCACGAGTTCTTTTAATTCTTTTTCTGAATTTCTGCTCAAAGCCCTGCTTCTTCGAGTACGTCATCGCCCTGCCTGCACTGGCCTGTCTTGGTCCCTTCCGTGGGCTTGGAACGTTCCGGGAATTGGAACTCAATCTGCACCCATTTACTTTCTCCCCCCCCCCCC
>JAHBMJ010001962.1:4184-24182 GCA_018398765.1 Chromera velia | reverse complement strand
AGGAAGGAAGGAAGGAAGGGGGGAAGGAAGGAACGAAGGGAGGAAGGATCCGTCACAGATCGATGCAGGGCAGTGAATGTCCAAGCAGAGAGTGATTCAGAGGGCTCCTTCTAATTCCGTGCTATTTTTGACGTTGAAGAAAAACGAAATAATTACAGGCAATTGAGTAGTGACTGAAAGAACTCTTCACAAAAGATAGCACACAATGTGCACAACACCATGCACAGATATGCGCATGAAGAAGGCAAACATCGGTGGAGAAAAAAATGCACACCCACCCACACACACACACACAGACACACACTCCCACACACACACACACACACACACACACGCACACCCACACACACACACCCACACACGCACGCACACACACACCCAACTTCCCCCCCCCCCCCCCCCCCCCCCCCCCCCCCCCCCACACACACACACACTAGAAGAAGAGGAAATCAGCCGACCCACCCACCTTGAGGACTCCCAACACAGTAGCTGATGTGGGCGGTGCCACAGCGAGGGCCGCCACCAGCCCTGCTGCTGTCAGGGCTGCGTATCTCTTCTTGAAAAACCTGCCCACCTCCGCCCTGCCCACAGAGACCTCTATCTCCGCCCCCCCCTCCATTTGCGAGGCAGTTTCAGAATGCCCAAAAGCTGCAGCACAAACAAAGATCACAGAGCAGCAAACTTGACCTTCGTACCATCTTGATCATACTAACATGACGATATCGATATGAACATCGGAAAACTGCGCTTCCGTTCCCCCACCCAGTCTCCTTGCGTATGCATGTGCGTGATCAGTCAACTCAACGCACGTGCAGCGTAACACTCAGCGCTCACTCACCACCTGCGGACTTTCAATGCTCACTCACCGCCTATCTGACCTCTGCAGCCGCCCCGGTGCGTCCTTTTCTTCCGTGGCTGCTCACCTGACTGCCGGTCTGCGTGTCTGTCTGCCAGACTGTGTGACGCACTGACTGACTGACTGACTGACTGACTTACTGCCTGCGCGTCTATTTATCTATCTGTCCGTGTGATCTCACGACCTCTCCAGGGGAAGGTGAGAGGAAGAAGGAGGGGGGCAGTCGTGACAAAAGACTGCAAGGGGGCAAGCAACGCAGAAGAACGAACGCACGCGGATGGGCATGCTTGGGGGAGGACAAGAACCATCACGACTGCACACAGACTGAAGGAGACGCCTATGTGTGATCGCTTCTGCGGAGTCAAAACACACCCAGAAAGAGAAACCAAACAAAGGGAGCTGACTTGGAGATGCCACGGAAGACTCCCTCTTCCACTGCGGGAGTGAATACCGCCGTCTGCTTCCAAAGAGAGCACTTGGGCTGCTGGGGGCATTTGAGTAAGGGACAAAGCCCGCGACAAGAGAGACGCCACCGAGAAGGGACAGGGCCAGCGAAGCAAAGAACGCCACCGAGAGCCCTCGCATCTTCTTGCACGCAGACGCAAATCAGGGGTTCGCGAATACCAGAAGGACTTGTTTCACGTTCAGACGTCAAACTCGAAGAGGCGATGTTTTGGGCTCTCGCTCGGGTCGCTGTGAGGAGACTTGCACTCTTGTGCGCAGAGAATAGGACCTACACTCCCCAACTTGACGTGAAAGCTGCAGAATGCGAAGCAAATTGAACGAAATGAAGACTTCAACGGGCTGCTGCGTCTGCACTTCAAACGGAAAGTCTTAGGACCTACATAGGACCTACTTATAAGCACGTCCTCTATACAGCACGTCGATAGCACGTCGACCTGAGTTGGCGTTAGCAGGCTCCGCGTGCAAAAGCCGCGGTGCAGGCTCCGCGTGCAAAAGCCGCGGTGCATGTTCGATCCTCGTCAGGCTCAGCGAGTCGGCCGATTCCGCGGGCTTAGGGCCCAAGGACCGGCCCGGCCCGAATTTATCCCGACGCGGCTTCAAAAAGCGGCAAGACGGGAATAAATTCGACCTCTCGACTGACCGATTCAATCAAAAGCTGGAAAAAGCAGTTAAGTTGTACTTAACTAGCCAAGAACTCCACCTCTCGCTCTCATCGCGACGGACTCGATTCTTAAATCGAGATCTTTTTTTGTTTGCCCTCCCTCCCACCTCTTTTCCCCCTTCTTAGTTGTGGTTCAAGTCGTCCGAATATATAAGCGTATCGCAAAACGATCCACGTTATATCGGTCTAACTAGTCCCGCTTGCATTCTAGTGAGCCTCAAATAGCTCCCGAGCCGCAGTCACCACATCCGACAGCAAGGGCCTCCGATATACCCGGGTCTAGCGGCTATCTGCGATATAGTAGCCTGTGAGGAATAAGTCGATCTGGTTAATTCTCCGCGCGCGGGGGGCGGGGGACGCCGTGGGGGGCGCACGGGGCGGGGGGCGGAGTTTTCATATTCAGTGCTGCATCTAGTGCTGCATGCATAAGAGGAAGGGGACAGTGGAGGACCATTTGGAGAGATGGACCAAGGCGGAGCTGAACTCCAAGAACGGCGAAGGGACAGAGGAAGGAATGCTTCGGATAGAAACCGCGAGCTCCAGCAAGTCTGTCAGAACTCTTCTCTGCAACCTTTCGCAAACACAACACTCGCCTCTCTGAATATCTATCGAAAGATACTGTATCCATCTCTGTAAGTGTTGTTTCCTCTCACTGTGGGTGTGTCTGCACTGTTTGTGTGCCTGCAGCAGCACAACTGTCCTTCCCGCTTCTGTCGAGCCTCCTCTGAAAAGATGAAGAAGGGAGCTGATTCGGACCGCGAGCCTGATTTGCTAAGACAATTAAGGGATCTTTTGGAATCTCTGCTTTTATGCATAGACAATTCAATTTGGAGACGGGGGGTTGTTTCTCTATCGAGAAGAAATGAGGGCATAAAAAACGAATTTAAAGGAATGGAGAAACTTTTAAGCCCCTAACCGTCTGTCTTTATCTCTGTCGTTATGTTTGTTTTTGTGCTGTTCAGCAAATTGATATATAAATTCTTTTTCTGTTTGTCTATCGTTTTTTCTGCTTGTCAGACCGAAACGGACGAAAGCCTAAATAGAGAAGAGGCCTATGTGTTTGTCTGCCTGTCCCATGGTGTACGTGTATGTGTGTATGTGTGTGTATATATGTGTGTGTGTGTGTGTGTGTATGTGTGTATGTGTGTATGTGTGTGTGTCTCTGCGTATATGCTCACTCTCTTTCCTCATCAAACGGTTCTCAGCTAGGTTTTCAGCTCTTCAAATTTTGTGAGAAGCCTGTATGCATGTCACTCTATATGGTTAATTGTCGATCTGCTCGATCCCCCTGTGAATGTGCAGGTGAGTCGGGGGTAGCTCCCTCTGGCCAAGCGCCCCCTCTACTACCTGGCTCGCCTCCCCAGCTGCAGAGGAGCTTCCCGTACGCGTCCGTCAGTCCCCTAAGGGAGGGTAGTGCCTTGATGAACAGGTTGGAGACCATGATCCTGAAGAAAGCCCATGCAGGACGCAGGGGTGAGCGAGGAACAGCTCCAGGATCATAATTAAGGAGGCTCTAGAGATGTTCAAGCTGGCGGCTTTAATTCGATTTTGCATGGGAGGAACGCCAAAGGTCACCTTTTGGGGGGACTCTGCCGACAAGCGCCAGTGGTCCTCAGGCGTCGGAACGCTATACCAACAGTCAGTCAATCAGTCATGTTTCCGTTCTAAATCGTCTCTCTCCATGTTTTTGGCAGATCTAAATGCATTTCTACACCACTTTCTCAATCTTGCTTTCCTGCTGGCTGCCTAGCGGTCTATCTTTCCCTCTCGGAAGAAAATTTGATCGGTACGTTGTTGTCATTTAGTCGAAACCGGTCCACAACATCCATCTCTCCCAGTGAAAGCACATGAAAGGGTGGCTAATCCATGATGATGTAGCTCCATCAATTAGCAATCTCGAGTGGAAGCTACTGTCTGTATCACAAAGTATAGAAACAACCATTGTCCGTTCTTTGATTTGAGCTAACCTAAGCTTCCTGTTTACTCTGGTTGCCCGCCAGTCGATTGTATACATGCGAGTGCACTGCTTGTGCTGTGATTGTATGCAGTGGTGCTGGCTCTCACCGTTCAGGCCAACGAGAGCAAGGTAGTGTTAGAAAAGCTCAAGCGGCAGTACGACGAGCTCTGCGAGAGAATCACCAAGAGTTAGGGTGATACCATGAAATGGCCTGACTTTTACGGGTCGGTGTAAATCAGGGAAGACCTCATGAATGTAGATAACCTCCTGACGGCAATATACCCTATGGACCAGACGTCCTTCCCCCTGCTGGTGAGCCCCATAATTATGCCTGGTAAAACTTTCATGGATCTTTCTCTTTGCTTTGCTTTGTAGTACGTCTCGTCGACCTTTTTTGATTCTTTCTCAGTGCATTTGTAAGAGTTGGCCAGCCTAGCTGGATGTTAACGATACCATCATTTGTATGCTTCTCGAAACGTACAGAATGTGCGTACTATCAGATAGCGTTTGCACTGCTTTGCTAGTCTCTTTTCTGTATGATGATGCGAAGCCCACTCAGAGTCTCATTAGTGTCGCTTTTCGGACTTTCAGCAATTTGTTTCGCTCTGAAGGACTTATACATCTTGGATGCATGCATGTGAGTCGATGCTGTACACAAACCTGATTGTGCATGCAGGGCTATTCCATGTCGCTTGGGATGAGCCGCAGCTGTCTTGTCGAGACGCACGCTACGTTTCCCCTCGGCGTAGGATGCACTAACAGTGCAAAAGAAAGATGACAAAACGAGAGAATTCACGAAAGAGAGACAAGTGAGTCGCGGCAGCCTGAGATAAGGGAGAGGAAACCCGAGGCCCAGTGACCAAAAAAAGAAGATGTACTGGCAACTGCGGGTCTGTCTGGGTGTGGTGTGTGGGAAGCATCTGTGGATGAGGATCCTTTTGCGGCTAAGGACGACAGAGGAAACAAAACATCCCACCAAGACCACCCTGCGAGAGACATTGGCATTCCGTCACCTGAAAGGAATGCTGGACGCATTCCATACCGGGGGCGGATTCAACAACAGTGGAGTCTCCTTTAGAGATGGTAAATATTGATTGTTGCTTTCTGTTGATTGATTTGTCTTTTCAGCCAGATCGAAGCTTTCTAGCCTGTGATGACATCAAATTGTTTGAAGCTGCTGAAAGCAAGCACACACATATATACATATACATGTATGTACGTATTTGTATATATATGGGTGGATTGATGTATTTTTAGCTGCTCGATTGTGCCTCTCTGTCTGTCTGTGTGTCCGTCTCTCTAGTATAATTCCTTCCATGCAGTCTCTCAATCAACTTTTTGAATATTTTTAGATATTTTGGGTATTGTTTTATTGTGATTCTTTCCATGCAAACTTCGACTAGGTTCATAGAGAGATCAAGTTTCAAGCCCTCAGCTTGCTGAAGCGCCTTGCAGAGGAGGAGAAAAAGGCTCTGCAAGTGAAGAAGACCCTCGCCAACATGATAAAGAGCGACTTGGAGACTGAAGTGCGAAAAAAAGTGAAGTTTCAGGACGTCCAAGAGGCTGCAGGGTCCTCGGGAGGAGGGGATCTGGAGTCTATCTCTGAAGTGACCCTGGAGACCGAAGACGACGGTCAGCAGAAGTTTTCTTTTTTCACGAAAATTTGATCCTTTTTTGTCTTTCCTCACTCAACTCTCACAGCGCATACAGTGCATATGCAGAGAGAAGCTCTGTCTCCTGAGCGACACTTAGTCTGTCCTGTAGATGACCGGATGAAGAAGGAATGAATGAAGGCATCTTTTCTTTCCTGCTTCAATTCGTTGGCATCAAATGTCATCCGAAAGAGGCTGTGGAGGCCTTTTTTTACCAGCCAGTTTGATCACTTCAGCCATGGTAAACAAAAGCATATTCGTGAAAGAGATACGCCGGCCGAAGAATTCAGTAGACGCCCTGCATGTATGCATATTTGTAAAATACGCGTGCATGTCCGTTCCTGACTGTCTGCAAGTTCCTGTACCCTAATCCTCCCAAACAAGGGATCTCGACACGTATTTAAGAAAGTGGACAAGACAGCGTTCGCAACAGGGCTAGGCAGCAGGGAAGTTTGACTCTTCACTGGTCATCGGCAAGGGTCTGGAAGGAGACACTTTCCGCATGAAACAGTGAGTATGTTGAAGAGCATGCTGACCAGCTCGGGAGTTGCTTTCCAGGGACCGAACAGTCACCTCTTTTCCTCCTAAGTTTTGTTTTATTGAATATTTTTGAAAAGTTTTGGACATTTTGGGTATTTTTTGGTATTTGTTACTTTTCAGGGACCGACTACCCCTTTCTATCCTAACAAGAGGATACAGTGACGCCGTAGATCATGAGGATGATCTAAAACATTCAAAAGGTGCAAAAAAAATGGGGGGTTAACCGCTTCAATTTTGAGCAGGACCTCCATTCTGGTCATTGAGGTACATTTTTTTATCATGCAGAATCTTGCAAGCTCTCCCTTATATATGTGTTTATCTGGCTTCTCGTCTTCCTCCATACAGTGTGTGTGTGTATGTGTGTGTGTGTATGTGTGTATGTGTATATGTGTGTGTGTGTGTGTATGTGTGTGCATGTGTTCATATGTTCATGTGTGTGTATGTGTGTGTGTGTGTGTATGTGTGTGTGTGTATATGTATGTGTGTGTGTGAAGAATGTTTTGAATATTTTTAGATATTTGGGGTACTTTTGGGGGTATTTTAATTCATAAAGCATGTAGCTTCTCGTCTTCCTCCATGCAGTGTGTATGTATGTGTACGTGTGTGTGTGTGTGTGTATACGTGTGTATGTGTATATATATGTGTGTGTGTGTGTGTGTGTATGTGTATGTATCTAGGTGTGTATGTGTGTGTATGTGTGTGTGTGTGTATGTGTGTGTGTGTGTATGTGTGTGTATGTGTGTGTGTGTGTATGTGTATGTGTGTGTGTGTGTCTGTCTGTGTTTCATGGTTTCTTGTCTTCCTTGCCTGTCTGTCTGGCGTCGCATGTTCGTCCAGCAAGGGACCAAATGGTTTGTTTAATCGTCTCGGTTCACCCACTAAACCCTCACCGCCTCCTACCAACATACCTATGAATATCGATATTAGTGATGATAACTGATTATCTTAATTCCCAACTCTGTGTGAATATTCTGGTTTATGCCGCTATTCTACCATTCCAACACACATATCTGTGAATAATAGTGGGATGGCGGCACTGCCAGGCGTTGGGATTATATTTGTGCTGTTAGTATTGCAGCTACCTCACCGCCTCTTACTACACACACAGAGTTAATATTATATTTGTATTGGTAGTATTAATAGTCCATATGAATAGGTGAGTATAGATGGATGAATAACCCTATCTACCCTGCTAACTTAACTCTGTGTGTGTGGTCTGTAGAATAGATGCATAAGACACATATAATGTTAATAACATTTCTATTCATATTATTATAGAAATTTTTTGTTTTATAATTATGAATATTCATAACTAGGTTTGATCGTAGGGACGGCACAATAGTATATTGGGTGGGCGGTATAGGGGTTTGAATATAATCAGGAGTTCACAGGTAATTGTGATCCATGAGTTGGGTTAATAACGTCAGTAAGACAGTCAGTATCCTATGAACAGGTCAATAATTATTTGATAAGTAATTTTGCTACCTTAGAACCGTGAGGTTTACTGGTAATTATGACAGTCATTATTATTTATAATTTTAATAATCTTAATGAGTTATCCTGTTTTATTCCCACATACACAGTCACTGTAATATAACAATAGAAGTTGAACAGGATGTGTGCATAGATAGTGATGAGTCGATATTGAGGTTTAATACTTATACACCACTTCACCCACAACGTATAAAGATATCTATTATCCCTATCAAATCTGAATAAACCCTGAACACATAATACGCCTAACGCCTCTATGCACACATCCTGTTTAACTTCTATTCCATTTTCTTTTCAAGGGCTGCAATGAGTATACTACAGGTTTCTTTCATCTCTTTTATTCCTCAGGAGATATTGCTGCCTGTTTGTGTGTATATGTGTGTGTGTATGTATGTCTGTCTCTGTCTGTGTACGTGGGTATATGACTGAGCGCCTGTACGTCTGTTACTTCTTCACCTTGCAGAGCGGAAAACACCATTGAGGCTCTCATCGAGAGGAGAATTTTCGTGAAGGTGCGTTCTCCATGTGATTGCAGACATGAGAGAGTGGTTAGTCCAAGTGAAGTACATGCACCATATGGTCTGACCGCATGCATGCAACCACTAGTTTCTTCATGGGACTTGACCAAAACAGTTCTGTTTAGCATGAAATGATGAGCGGTCTAACCAATCTGCATTCATGACCCCAGCTGCGAACTCGGGGGCGGAATGGGCGCTTGTGATCAGAGAGGTGGAGGTCTGCCTGAGGCTGGAGGGAGCAAACAGCCCCTGCGGCAGCAGCTGCTGCATGGGAAGTTCCATTCGCTACCGACTGCAACGCAGTCAGATGCACGAAGACCTCGTCAGCCCAGAAGCGTTCCCGTATCCCTTCGTGGCGGGGCTCCCGAAGAGTTCCCTGTGGAGCTGGACCTGGGCATTTCCGGCATCGGTGGTGGCCAACTGCGGGTTCCTTATGATTCCCTCTGACCTTTGATCGAATTCGACGTGAAGGTCACTAGGTATTTCAAGGTCAGCGCAGTTCAAGATTTGGGTCACCGTGGTGATTATATCCGATTCAGTATTTTTATATATATTTTCTTTTGCCAGTAAGAAGTCCTCCTTTGGTCGCTTCAGAGTAGATGCAGTGTTGCCTAGAGTGTTGCATCTTTCCTCTTTGAGAGCCATTACTGTCATGCTTCTTTGCCCGAGTTTTAGAAATTTCCGTCATCTGTCAGGTTTGAAACTGCATAGAAAGACTGCATGGCATTGCTATTCAGATGGATACTGGATGAAACTGTTCTTCTGCTAATCGCGCTTTTAATTCATATTCCTATAGTTTATATTCTGATTTGTGCAGAACAGGTCTGCGAGCCAGAGGATCTTTTCACCTCCCGTTGTACCCCAAGGACAGGACGACGGTAGAGGGTAGGATAACGGTGTGGGTGGGGAGATCAACGGCGGAGTTAAGGAGCAGGTAGGCGGAGAGAATGGCGAAGAGGAACTAGGGGGATGAGGACGAAGATTACGGTAAAGGGGACGGCGACAAGTACGATGCTGATGGAGAAAGGAGGGGGATCTCATTGAGGACAAGGAGGAAGAGGTGTGAGGCCCCAAACACCTCGATCGTGCGTTGTCTCTTTTCTCTCATTCAATTCCTGTATGGTCTGTTTTGAGACGGAAGACTCATCAAATTTGATCTCCTCTGATCTGATAACTGGAATGAACCCTGCTAGGAACCCTGCAAAGGCAATCAGAGTCATTTGGCCACGCGTTGTGTTCGACTCTGAACGTTGCGCAGAGGAACACCACGTTGTACAACGTGGTGCCAGGCCGAGGAAGAGGAGAAGGACGGGGAAATGCTCCAGGGGGAGCTGGTTCTGGAACGCCCTCCCCTCTAGAACAGAGGTGTGTCGTGACGTATCGGCCTTTCTTCTGACTGAGTGAACCGTTCACGCTGCTGACACTCTGATTTGCACCTCTTGCTTATACTTTATAGCTTGATCATCCCTTCAGGACTTATACATGATCGGAGTGGCTGTCAGTCTTTTGGAGACGGCGGAGACGGCAACTCATTGTGCTCAAATTCTCTGCCATTCATAGACGTTCCACATGCATGCTGAACATAACCTACATTAATGGATTTTGAGTGAGTACTTCACTATCATTGTCCTCTGAATTTTCATCGCTACCTGCAGTTCTCGGTATTCCTCCTGCGGCGGCGGCGGCGGCTGCGCTCCCCGTCCGCTTTGAAGACTCCGCCGGCTCGGGTGAGGGGGCCCGGAACGATGTTGCCTCCTCCGGGCCCTGAGCACACGGTCAGTGATTTGACGATGGAGCACATGGAATTGCATCTGCATGGGAAAACGTTAGTGTGTGTGAGAGTCACTGCAATATCAAATAGACGCTTAGGAGTGCACATAGAGACTTTGAGCGTTTGTGAGTGAGGGGAGAGTGTTTGTGCGAGTAGGAGTGCACATAGAGACCATGTGGGCCTGCGTGTCAAGTGATAGAGTATGAGTGACTCAGAGAGCAGATAGAGACTGTGTGGGCCTGTGAGTGAAAGGAAGGCACTTGGGGGACTGAGAATGCAGATAGAGACTGCGTGGGCCTGTGAGTGAAAGGAAGGTACTTGGGGGACTGGGAATGCAAATAGAGACTGTGTGGGCCTGTGAGTGAAAAGAAAGACATTGGATGACTGGGAATGCAGATAGAGACTGTGTAGGCCTGTGAGTGAAAGGAAGGCACTTGGGGGACTGAGAATGCAGATAGAGACTGCGTGGGCCTGTGAATGAAAAGAAGGCACTTGGGGGACTGGGAATACAAATAGAGACTGTGTGGGCCTGTGAGTGAAAAGAAAGACATTGGATGACTGGGAATGCAGATAGAGACTGTGTAGGCCTATGAGTGAAAGGAAGGCACTTGGGGGACTGAGAATGCAGATAGAGACTGCGTGGGCCTGTGAGTGAAAGGAAGGTACTTGGGGGACTGGGAATACAAATAGAGACTGTGTGCGCCTTTGAGTAAAAAGAAAGGCATTGGATGACTGGGAATACAGATAAAGACTATGTGGGCCTGTGAGTGAAAAGAAGGCACTTAGGGGACTGCAAATGCAGATGGAGACTGTGTGAGCCTAGAAATTGTTACATCCACCTTTGCGCCTGAGTATCCCTTTGTGTCTTTCTCCCTTTGTGTCTGCCACTGCAGGGGGAATTGCGGTGCTTCGGATCCTTCTGGGACTGGCAGAGTCGTCTGTTTCCCCCTGGCAACAGGCACATACAGCACGATGGCACCCATGGAGGCGACTTGTGCATGCAAACGCCAATGCGATTGCCTTGCGGTCTGCTGTGTCTGTCTCCCTTTGCATCTGTGTGTCTACGTCACTTTCCAGTACTTATATCTCTGGTGGCTCTTTCCTTCCCTTGTGGCATATGCATGTATAACCCATCTATTCTTCTCTCTCTTCTTCTCTCTGATGGCTGCCCGTATGCGGGAAGGGAGCGACAAACGACAGGAGAGAGGTAGGAGGGACGCATGGGACGGACAAATTTCCCTCCTGGTCCAGTGTGTCAAGTCTGAGAGCAGACGTAGAAGTACATCTATCTTCATGATTCACTTATGGTACTCTTGTTGCTTGACCGGCATTGTGAATGCCTGCATGATTCTCGGATTGCCTTACAAATGAATGAATGCACTAATCGATCAACGCACGCTTTGACAAATAAGTCCACACCTGCATTACCTGCATGAAGCAACAAAGCATCAATGCATTGTCCGTCTTTTCATCCTTGTCTTCTTTTGTATGCATGTTCATTCTCCGTTCATTCTGATGGTTGCATGACTGACATTCCAACTAACTGCATACGTGATTCACTATCTGAAAATGCCTCATTCTGCAAATGACTTAATGACTGTCTGCATGAATAAGTAAGCAATGCCTAGAAGCAATGCAATGAATGAGTACTTGAGATCATTTGAAATCGAGGGACTAAGTAGCTTCAGTATGACGTAACGAAAGATAACACAAAGGAATGCATCATCAGAGAGAGCATTTGATTACCTCGGGCAGCTTGTCTATCGATGCGTTGTCCATTCGTTCATCGTTTTTTCCTCTGATTTTCTATCCTTCTCTGTTCTGCCTTTCATTCAACGTCATTTAATTGCATAGTTGGATCTTTTCTCCATTAATGGCTTTGCCTAGTAAATTCATTGATAATTGAGGGGTTTGTTATATATGCTGCGTCCCCTAAAATTCTGAATTCATTTAGTTTTATAGGTACCTTTCTAAATCTTGCCTTTGAACATTCAAATAAATTCAAACACAATCTAACTTTTAAAAAAATCTTAAACCCATTTAAATTGTTTAATTTCAATAAAAACAATATTTAATAGTGATTAGTGATTAGTGGTGCCCTAGAGTATGCACTGTCGCCGTTTTGTCTTATAGAGGTCGCCCCCGCAAACGGCAGGGGGGTGTACCGATGCACACTACACCTAGAACTACACTGGGTACCTCCGTCTGGCGTGCGTGCTTAAGACTAAAACGAAGGGGCCGCGTAGTCTTGTAAGCCTTCAAATGCCCCATGGAACCTAGGTTGAGTGAGCGTTTTGCATGACATAGGGTTGTCTTCAAAGCCTTGTTAGTGGTTTGGGGTCTGGCATCACTAGATCTAGGATTTAACCCTCAATCATTCATTCATTTATTCATTCAATTATTCATTCATTCACTTAAAGATGTTTTTTTAGAGAGTATCTAATCTTTTGAACACCATTTTTTTCTAGGTTTTTCTATAGTTGTTCATAATAATCATACTAAAAATCAGGCAACCTAACCGGCAGCTATCATGCAGTGACCAAATAACAAATAAAAGTCTATAGATGCATAGTTCGTTTACGCTCCAGCCTCCAGGCCTAGTCCTATAACCCTAGTCCAGGCCTAAAGAAGCGATAAAAATATCATGTTTAGATTTAATTAAGATTTAATTTGATTTAGATAAGTTTTAAGTCTCTATGTATTACTGTGTGTTTTGTATCTGTATTGAAGCCCCAATAACAAATGATTGATTATAAATGCATAATATCATTGCATATAAATATAGAATTGCTGAAATTGGGGCAGCTAAAACCGGTTAACCCCGGCCCAGTGCCTACTGGCACTTATACTCTCTCGCGAACTGTGTAGAACTATGGAGCATGACATGCAGCGTTTGTTTATTATATATGGTTTTAAAGTTGAGAAGTAGTAGTATCGTAGTATATGCTGTATTTGAACTTGATTTTGGTGTTCTTTGCTCAGGCTTCGAAAAACAACGGCACAGGTTAGCGCAGGTCTATAACAGCCGAACACCCGCCTTGAGGGCCCTCACCTCGGTCCCGTTAACGCTGAGACTTTCACACAGAGCGTCGGACTCCTCTCCACTCAACTCGCACATGTCAAAGGTAACCCCGAAAGGAGCATTCCTGGAATCAATGGGCCCTCGAGTCACGCCCCCGACGTACAGTTCATATCGTATGAAAGCAGAGCTCGCACCTTGACTGTGCGCAGCTTTTTCGCCCGCTTCAGAAGATTCAGATTTGGGGGGGATCAAGCCGAGAGAACAGACGCCGGGTGGGCTGTTGGTGGTACCGTTTGGCCACAAATCCATCCGAAAACCCTCCACAGTCCCCAACCTGAACGGAGGTGAGACGACGCACTTTCCGTTTGGGAACTCCTTGACGCACTTGGAGACGTCAGTGATCAACCACTCGAATTGGGAGACACCCGACGGAGGCCGTCTCTCCGTCTCCACGCCTCCTGCCTGCACACCTCCATGGAGGTTCTTCGGAGGGGCCGGAGAAGGGGAGGGATCTCGAGGTCTGATGGTCTCTGCAGGGTCTCCCGTCTCTCCGATCGGCACTTTGTGGCTGGGGTCGGGCGGTCTTCTGATGGAGGCTGGAGGGGGAGAGAAAGGCCTGCCTCCTCCTCGTGACTGAGCCTCTCCTTCTGCCTGTATGTGCTGTCCGTGTGCGATATTGTGTGCAAAGGGAAACGTAGACACAGAAGCCGGGGCAGGGTAATCAAATGAGCCATTTAATGGAGGAGGAGATGCTGCACGCAGCGAGACTGTGTCTTGCGGAGGTGTGCCGTGAAAGTGGCTAGGTGCCTGGACTGTTTGAGAGTGCGCAGAGTGAAAGGCTGAGACTGTGGGAGGGCACCTGGTTCCGTCTGTGAGAACAGTGACCGACCCAGGGGGGGGGGTTGCTCGGGGCTGCATTGACGGGGGTGACATTGGACGGCAATGTGTGGTTGCCGAAATTTGAACTTCACACGGGTCGTGTGGGAGCGTGTGTGTGTAGCTGCAAGGAGAGTGAGATCTGCTGCTGTGCTGGTAACCTCCTGGGCCCATGCCGGGAGAACAGCGACTGGGACTCTCTGTGTGTGATTGTTCCCTCTCAGCTTGGCCTATGGGATGGCGGCAGATGGCGGGACCGGGGGGGGGGGACCCGTTTCTAGGCTGGCAGTGAGAGAGGGAGGCAGGCCGGAATGGGTGCGGGCTCCCTCTCTGACCTCCTCCGTCGAGGCTGCAAACGCGTCGCTGCAAAAACACACAGATAGACAGATAGACAGATGGGCAGAGAGACTACGTCGTCTTTTCTTTCCTTATTCTCTTCCTTTGGCACAGAGCGACAAACAGACAGAGACAGACAGACAGACAGACAGACAGGCAGACTATATGTTTCTTCTTCTCCCTTTCTTCTTCATGGACACAACAGACAAAAGGAAGAAAGAACGAAGACAAAAGAAAAGACAGACAGACAGACAGACAGACAGATAGACAGACAGACAGACGGACAGAGAGAGAGACAGAGAGACGGAATAGAGTCAGACTTATACCGTAGAAATCCGGCGATGTGGTGCTGGAAAGACCAGTCTACATTTATGATGTCAAAACAGCACCACAAGGGCAAATGGAGCTCAGCATGATGAGAAAGCAAGAGAATGGATCACAGAGAAAGCAAAACACATGAATGAACAAGAAGGGACCAAACCAAAATGTGTGTGGGAGGAAAAAGGAAAATAAACCAGACAACAAGCTTGAAGGAGAATGTAGAAATAAAGCAGCCCGCCCCCCGATCGATTGACCCTCCCGAAATCAAAAAAAGTCTCTCTCTGACCCACTTACTTCAAGTCGTCGATGCGCCCACTTCATTCCTTCAAGCTCTCCCCTCAAATCATCCACATGGCCCTTCAGACCCCCTCCTGCTTCTCCTTTTCTCCTCCACAGTGACTCAGAGGGTGTGTGTCCCTTCCTTCTCTGTCTCTGTCTCTGCCTGTGCCTCTGCCACCCCCCTTTCTTGTCCGTGAGGGACGGTGACGATGCAGCTGCTTGCTGCACCGCATCTCCGAACTGCCGGTGGAGGTCTGATACCAATCTCTCGCACAGGATTGTGTCCCCTTCCTCATGGGCGGCTACGGCCTTCTCAAGAACGGTGCGAATGTCAGAAAGAGACGGAAGGATGCTCGCTACTTTCGGGTTGTCAAATATTCTTCTCAATCTAGTAGTTCCGTTCTCTTGACTTGCTCTCCCTCTCTTCACGGAGCCTATCCCACCCCTCCCTTTGCTTCGACCAGCAGGATGGAGACTGCCAATATTGACGGAGGTCGAGGCTGGGGGGCTGAGGAGGATGGGGGAACAGGAGGGGAGCGGCACTGTGTGCCCTTGGCGGATTGACAGAAGGTGCGATCGGAGTTCGTTGATTTGATTTTGAAGTTTCAAAGCCTGGTCATGCCTTTCTCTTTCTCTTTCTTGTTCTTGTTCAACACATGCGAAAGGGGAAAGGCAGCAGGAAAGTTCTTCGTTCAGTTCGACAGTCTCTCTCAGAATTTCATCCGACGACAAGGACGCGGATGTCTTTGCAAAGACACTGAGGTCATGGAGAAGGGAAAGAAGAGAGCTCTGCGGACTCGACAGAGACCGCAAATCCTCCAGAAGGCAAACAATCGAAGCCAAACTTGCACGGACCAACGAAGGACTCAAATCCCTTCTCCATCCTTCTCGTTCTCTGGAACCTCTTCCCGCGTCCCTCCCTCTCCCCCGAGAACCGTCCTTCCGTTCCCTCTCCCTCACGCTTGCTGTTGTTGGTGTCTGCTCCAGAAAAGGACAGGGGGGAAGGCAGCCGTCCTCCTCACTGCAAGAAGAAGAAGAATTGACATACAGACACTCATCTCTTCCTCTTCCTATGCGACCTTCATCTTCCATCTCAGTCTCTCTGTCCCTGTCTGTGTGATCATCCGGTCCCTCGATCTCCGTTTGGAGGTACTCATTTTCCAGTCTCAACTCTTCTATGTGCTCCTCTGCTGCTCCTATTCTCTCCTGCAGATCACCCAACTGCTGCTGCACGTCGCCAACCAGAGCGCGCAGATTCAGAGACTCAGCAAGAGACTGAGCCGCAGCTGGGGGACAGGGAACGCCCCCCGACCCCTCACAGGCTTGTGCCTGTACCTTACAGTTAGAGACTGAACCTGTGCAGTTAGGCTGTGCAGAGGGTGAGGGCAACACGCGACACCCCGAGCTTGCGTGGCAAGGCTTGACGGGAGAGTTTCTCTGCGTGTCTGTGTCCCTCTTTGAGTAAGCCTGGAGGGGACAAGACTGGGGGACTGTTTGGGTTCCTGTGGGAGTGACTGCTTGACAATTGGATTTGGAGTAGACACAGCAGGTATGCACAACTTGTGAAGCAGGACAACCGCAAGGCAGGGAGAGGGGCTTGCAGTTGTTGGCTCTTGGCGAGTGGCACATGACAAGCTCGAGACCTTTCTGCACGACCTCCAGGCGGTTGTCTGCTCTTTCGATCTCGCCTGAGAGTTCGGATTTCAGGGAGGAGATCAGGTCCTCAACAGAGGCCAGACGAGAGTCGAAGCAACAACTCATCTGCTCCCTCCATTCGTTCAACTGCATGCAGTGCCAGTGGAGTGAAGAAATGAAAAATCACACGGAAGACAGATAGTCGATACGATCAGCATGGCATTGTGTGTTTCTTCACAACACCCCCACTCCTTATGTGGTGAGAAGGGAGAGAGAGATGGAATATGCGAAAAACAAATATAGTTTCGTGTTTGAATGAATAAAGTGCGGCCGGCGATTCGTTCGATCCTGTTGGGAATCCGATGTTCCGCACATTCATTCATCGCAACAAGGTGACCGTTGTGCTTCGTTCTGTCGAAAGCAAGGATATGCAATAACGCCAGACAGATACTGATCGGACACAGACACACAGCAGGTAGGGAGGCGTGCCTACAGACCTCCGAAAGTTCCTTCTCGAATCTCTCAAGACTGTCGTCTGCAGTGCGACGCTCTTCGTACCTGCATGTGAGTGGAAGGAGGGAAATGCAATAAGATGCTTCTGGCTCGGAGTCGCAGACGTCATATCAGCAACCCTGAAGGCATTCCAAAGAAAAAGAAAGCATGAAGAAAAGTGCAAAGACTTTGCGGCATGCACGCACTCACAATGTGAACGCAATTTTCTTTGCACAAAAGAAAGGCAGGCCCTCACGCACGCACACACACACACACACACACACACACACACACACAACCAACCAACCTACCAAGCAAGCAAACAAACAAACCCACCTCTGTAATTTGAGGGTCTTGACGTCTTCCTGGAGGTCCTTCACTGTTCTCTGAACCTGTTGCAATCGTCCCTCTGTCTTCTGCTCTGATCTCCTCATTGCTGCAGTCATTCTCTCTCCCTCAGCCCCTGCTCTATCCTTCTCTTCGTCCGCCTTTGTCTGCAAACTCTTGGCCTCCTTCTGCAAAGTTTGGAACCTTCTTGTTGTGTCGGAAGACAGTTTTGAGACCTCATCTCGACATCTCTCAATCTTCTGAGCGAGTGTCCGAGAGACCAGGGAACGCAGACTCTCGACCTGCATCGATGCATCGATTGTGCAGTACTGCGTCCATGCTTTCCAAAAGTTATTCATTCATTCTTGCAAGTTGAAGAATACGTTCATAATTCCGTTTTTTCTTGGTTTTCTTTAATGAGTCCCTTCGATTGCTGGATCACGCACAGATCCTCTGTCGACTTCCTTGACTTTTTTGACGACTGGACAAAGATATCTTCAGACGGGGGAAGCGGTTAGGAGCATGAGACGAAAGGAGAGGAGAGGAGAAGACAGAATAACTCAGCAAGGCCTTCCACATGCAAGCAGCCAGGAAGGAAACATGGAACTTTGATAGATTATGCTGGAAGTCAAAAAATTGATTCGCCTGCAGGCGCAGCTGTGTGTAATGATTCAACAGCGGCTGCATAGAGTGGATCAATCAACCCCGTACACACCTCGCTCTGCAGCTCTGCAACCGTTTCCCTGGAAGCAGCCGAGGGCACCTCTCCCCTCCCTGGACCGAAACCATTTGACTGTCCCTGTAGGTCTGTTTTGAGACTTTGGAGCTCTTTTCGGAGGCTCTTCTCTCTGTTGAGAGCCTGGACGGTCTCTGTCTTTGCAAGGGCCAATTCCTCTGCAACCTCCTCGAATTGGGTGCGCACAAACTTGGCAAAGGATTGAAACTCCTGGAGCGTTGCGTACTGATTTGCGCTGCTGGGGGCTGACTGATGAGGGGGCATTTCTTCCCTCTTGTCTGACACCCGCTTTCACTCTCTTTCTTTAACGAATTCTTTCCTGGCTTATGCGTGTCTGCATGTTTTTTTCTTTCTTTGGACGGTTCCTCTCACGCTCTTGCCCGCACAATTAATGGCAGTTGCTACACCTTTTTGGGGGGGCCTTTGCGAACGTAACGAAGAAGGCGCGATCCAGAGGGAAAACTCTGTACACCTACAATTCAGCTTCCCGGTCACTCTATATAGCTCTCAGAATTCATGATCGATGCGGCCTCGATCGTCTCCTGTCTCTATATATATATCCCGATATATGCATGCGATAATAATTGTGAAAATTGCAAGCATGCATGCATGCGTGCATGCATGCAGCTAGCTACGGAAACAAAGTTTGTTCGCGCGCATTCGCGCGCAAAGGGCGAGAATGAAGTTTGTGCGTGCAAGGACCAACACTAACCATGCATACTAGTGGGGGGGCTGGCCATGTTTGGCATACCCGGCGCACAGGCGCACCCCGACCAAACTATAAACTATAAGGAGGGCGCAGCTCAGGAAAATTCGATCGAGGCCCTGAGAAGTATCGGAAATTCACATAAAAATTCTCGGTGCACGTGATTTTCAAGGACTCCTGCGACGGGCCTGCGTGGTATGTAGTGCATGAGTAAACACCCAATAAGGCATCCACCTAAGGACTATTATATATTTTTTAGATACATTGATCAGTCTGTAAGAGCTTTAGTTCAGTTAAAAGACTGTTTTATGTGGAACGGAAACTCTTGTAACGTATAAGCCTCGTTATCGTGACTGCTAATCCGTGTTTGTGGTACTAGGCGTAGTGGAAGCAAAGCCAAATAAAACGGTTTTTTATCGGCTCCGTCGTATTTTTTTTTTTTAAAGAGATCGAGAGAGATCAACTTTTTTTTGAACCAAGAGATCGACAAACTGCTACAACAGCTTTAATTTTTTTTACTTAATTTATCTATGATCTGTATACACATGTACAAAAATTTGTAAAACAACGCTCAAACTTGAGCTCCAGTTGAAAATATAATCTGAAATTCCGAATAGATCCCTTACGTACAGACCTTTCTGAACCTAACGACCACTTAAAAGTTCAAGCCACATTTTTGGATAAGCTTGAAAGTCCGCGCCGCAGGCGTGGATCATTTACATTGTCTTGAAAGCCAAAGCCGCATATTTGGGCGGTTTCTTGACCATCTATACCGCAGGCGTGGACGGTCTCTTGAAAAACGATGCCGCAGATAGAGATAATCTTGATTATATTTTTTTAAGTGGCACTTAGGTTCAGGGAGGTTACGTACATATGTTGAAACTTTGAAACAATATTATAAAATAAAATATATGAAAGTTTGAAATCTAGCCATAAGACTTTCTTTTTTTTATATTGTTATTTCTTCTTTCAATTTATTTCAAGTTAATGCCTGTGTGCTTGTAAAACCTGTTACTGTAGCGTTCAAAATTTGGTTTCTTTTATTTGGTGAACCTCGATCGCGATTCAGAGCACAGTGACTGACTGAACGCATAAATAGATCAGGAAATGAGTGAACGGACAAACGAGTGAATGAACTCTTATTGATAAAGGAGTGGAAGAAAGAAAAAGAGGGAGAGAGCGCACTGGCGTATGAAAAAAACAGTAAAAGAGAAGGAAGGAAGAAAAGAATGGATGAAAGAACACAGCAAGAAAGGAGAGATGCACGTTTGACTTTCATGAACACCAAGAAAAATCGCTACCGTTGACGATCGAGTGAAGCCATCCATCAACAGTGCCCCCCCCCCCCCCCCCC